>CAJUXJ010001581.1:125586-262537 GCA_910589775.1 Avena eriantha
TTTGTTCGATGCATCTACCGTTTAATCACGATGTTGGGCCCCACATGTCATCCTCTCGTTAGAATAAACGTGTGTATGATGGATTTTTTACCCTCGGTTGCACCTTCGTGTTCCGAACTTGATAGCGTTGTTCGCTGCTTCAGCCGTTTATACAGGCTGGTGGGCCTGACATGTCAGGCTCACATTAGAAGAATCGTGGGTAGGTTGAAATTTTTTCTTCTCTAGTGCTACCCTGTTCCGAACTAGATAGCGTTGCTCGACGAATCTGGCGTTTTCTCAAGCAGCTGGGTCCCCCATTTCAGCCTCTCATTAAAAGAAATGTGTACATGCTGAATTTTTTTCTTGCTCGCGCCTCCCTGTTTCGAACTGGCTATGTTGCTCGATGCAGCATCTCTATAAGGTCGCGCTGCTGGGTCCCACATATCATCCTCTTTGTAAATGAAACGTGCGTATGATGGACTTTTTTTGGCCATGTCCGCTATTTTAACCTTGGGAACTTGCTGGGTCCTAGATGTCAACCACCTTTGTGTAGGAAACGTGTCTATGGTGGTTCCCAGCTAACAACCTCTATTTGAAAGAAACGTGTGTATGTTGCAGTATTTTTTCGGTCCCAAATGTCAGTCTCAGAGTACAAAAAATGCTCATAAAGGTCGAATTAAAAAGATTATGGGCTAAACTCGGGGCGGATAACACATGACCACGGAAAGGCCGAATTAGAAGGTATTGGGCTATGCTTGGGGCTGATATGGTAATTTCATGGGCTATGCTTGGGTCTGCTGGGTGCGACATGTAAGCTTATCTGTAAGTGCAACGTGTGTATGATGGACTTTTTTTTCGGCCGCTGTTTTCACCGTGGAAACCGTGTATGGTCTTACTGCTGAGGCCCTTATGTCAGACTCTCTGGCATGTTCTGGCTTATGGGTCCCTGATGCAGCCTTGTATGTTCTGTCTGGTGGGTCCCCGATGCGAGCCTCTCTGTACAAGTATTTAAACTTTTGTTTCGAACCCACCCTCAAAACAAACTCCAGGGACGCTGCATGCTGGTGGGTCCGTGATGTCAGCCTCTCCGTAATGTGATATCGCTAGAAGAGAAAATTGTAAATCCAAGATACGATTCAAACAAAAGACCTTCAAATCAAATAAACGTAAACTGAGTGTTTTGCCACTACAACCAAAATATTTATAGAATAAATATCATTAAACTTTTATTAGTACTACAATTTATGTATTAGTCTTCTTAAAAATATTTTGGGTGTCTATGTTTATCTCTTTTAAAATATAAAAGGGCAGCGCTCCTGGCATCTCAATTTATAAAGTGCCACATAATGGGTATTTTCTTAAAAACATGGGTAGGCAGAGTTTTTTTGAGAGGTGGGGGCAATGCCCAAAAGGCCAAATTAAAAAGAGTTTGGCTATTCTACATAGGCTACTCTATGTGGGTTATACTCCATAGGGCCGGCTCCATGGTCTTCATTCTCAAATTTTAGTGGGTTGTGCCCAGCAGTCCTCTGACCCCTAAAAGGCCGAATTAATATGTTCTCGGCTATGCACCATGGGATCCTTTCTCCAATTTCACTAAGTTGTGGTCAGTGATACATTGCAAATGTATCTATAATTTTTGATGCTCCATGCTTGTTTTTATCTACTTTCTTCTATTTTGTTCCAGCTTTGGAGTACTTTTCATATGATTTCTTGGACTAACCTATTAACAAGAGCCACAGTGCCAGCTGCATGTTTTCTGTTGTTTTTGGTTCCAGGAAAGTCAGAAAATGAATATTCTCGGAATTGGACGAGACAAAAGCCAAAGTGCCTATTTTTCCAAAAGACTCACGGAGCCAAAATACGAGACGGAGGAGGGCCAGGGGCTGGCCACACCCCCCTAGGCGCGGGCTAGGCCTGGCCGCGCCAGGTCCTGGTGTGGTGGCCCCAGACACCCCCTCAGTCTCCCTCTTCGCCTATAAGAATCCTCCTGACCTAAAAACTCGAGGGGGTCGACGTTTTTCCACGAAAAGTTCCGCTGCGCCGCCGCCACCGAAGGGGAGATTTGGGGGACAGAAAGTCTCTGTTCCGGCACCCTGCCAGGACGGGGAAGTGCCCCCGGAGCCATCTCCATCGATCTCCACCATCATCTTCATCGACCATCCATGTTTCCCCCATCTATGAGTGAGTAATCCCCCGCTGTAGGCTATGGGGATTGTAGGGATTGGATGAGATCGTTCATGTAATGGCATCAGATTGTTAGGGCATGGTGCCTAGTATCTTTTATTAGTGCTTTATGACTTTGTTGCGACTTGTTGTGCTTAATGCTTGTCACTAGGGCCCGAGTGCCATGATTTCAGATCTGAACTTATTATTGATTCATTACGATAGTATTGTTCTTGGTCTTATCTGCAAGTTGTATACACACGTTGCTGTCCGGAACCTATGGCCCCGAAGTGACAGAAATTGGGATAACCGGAAGGGAATGGCTTTGATATGAGGATCACATGTGTTCACGGAGTGTTAATACTTTGCTCCGGTGCTCTACTAAAAGGAGCACCTTAATTGCCAGTAGTTCCCTAGAGGCCCCTCTGCAAACGGGCTGGCAGAACAAAAGATGTTGTGCAAGTTCTCATTGCGAGCACGTATGACTATATATGGAACACATGCCTAGGATTGTCTAGTACTTGGATGCTTTATCTTATTTATCTGCAATTGCCCTATGTTCTGATTGCTATGTGAATTTTTCTTGTCCATGCAACGCCCGTCCATCCATCCCTATGCCTACCGCACTAGAATTCCACTTTTACTACTTTTGTTACTACTATCTTTGCTTTGCTACTTCTATTACTTTACTATTCCTAGTACAAAACTGTTGCTACTGATAAGCTGTTGTGAGGAAGATTGTTTCCAGGTGCAGCTGAGTTGACAACTCAGTTGTTAAGGCTGATAAATATTATTTGGCTCCCCTTGTGTCGAATCAATAAATTGGGTTTCATTTCCCTCGAAAATACTGCGATACACCCCCTATATTTGTGGGTCATCAAGACTATTTTCTGGCGCCGTTGCCGGGGAGCATAGCTTTATTTATCAAGTTCACTTGGAATCACTATTGTTCAAGCTAAGTTTATCTTTATCCTTGTTTGCTAGTTTCTTTATCAAAAATACAAAAAAAAATTAGTTCCTACTCTAGTTGTTATTTTAGTTGGTCTGTTATTGTCTTGCTTTATCATGCTTGTTGGCAATGGTTGGTTTCTTCGAAACTGAAGCTTATTGGCAAGGTGGGTTCACGGAAGATCAAAAATATTATTATAAGGAACACCGCTTGTCACAAAAAGGGAAACACTTATGGGAACAAATTGATAGATTGTATACCATTGCTAGGAACGTGTTCTCTACTTACAATGTTACTTATTGCTGTGATGAGTCTTGTTGCAGAAAGAGGTATAAACACCTCCCTTTTCAATGTGAGTATAGTGATTATGATACCATATCTTCCTATGCTAAAGGAATTCATGACATTGATGATGCGGAACAAATTGAAGAATTTATTGCTTGGAAGGGTGCTTTTGAACTTGCTAGTTTGCTTGAAAATATTGATGATTCACCTTACAAATATGAGGTGTATGGTATACTTAAATTTTGCTTTGATAATTACTAGGATGAAAATTGCTTTATTCTTGAATATTTTAATAGATGCTTTCCACAAATGGAAGAGACTAATGCCTTGCAGGATCCTATGGAAGAAGAAATTGATGAACCTGAAATCTCATTAGATGAAAAAGAGGAGGAGACTGATGAACAAAAGGGGGAAGAATGGATTAGCTACCCATGCCTACCTTCTAATGAGAGTAACTCTTTATCCCTTACATTATTTGATTGTCCCCCTTGCTTACTAAAGGAGAATGATTGTTATGTTTCTGAGGTTTCTCTTAATAATATTTATGATGAAGTTCTAGTGCTTGTAGATCATGAAAAGCATGCTTTATGTGATAGTTATATTGTTGAGTTTATTCATGAGGCTACTGAAAATTATTATGAGAGAGGAAAATATGGTTGTAGAAGTTTTCATGGTATTGAAACACCTCTCTATGTGCTGAAAGTTTTGAAGTTCCTCTTGTTTTATCTTTCTATGCCTGTCACTTTGTTCTTTGCAAATTTATTTGCATACACGATTCCTATGCATAGGAAGTGGGTTAGACTTAAATGTGTTTTCGATTTTCTCCTTGATGCTCTCTTTTACTTCAACTCATATTTCTTATCAGAGCATCCTCTCAAACTTTTATGTCTGAAGATGATAATATGTCTATTATTCTTGGGAGATCTTTTCTTAAATACTGCAGGAGCTGTTATTAATTGTAATCAAGCGAAGGTGACCTTCAATGAACACATTGTCTATTTCCTCAAGAAGATTGAAAGGACTTATGGTTTGAATTCAATTGAACATGTTGAGGGCATTCAAGTTGGAGAAATATATTGTCCCATACGAAGAGAAAATTTTGAAACTATTATGATTGGGACCATTGCTATCAAGGTTGAGGTAACATAATCATTAGTGGGATACAAATTTTTGTCTCATATGGA
This sequence comes from Avena eriantha, assembly GCA_910589775.1. Classification (NCBI taxonomy): domain Eukaryota; kingdom Viridiplantae; phylum Streptophyta; class Magnoliopsida; order Poales; family Poaceae; genus Avena; species Avena eriantha. Next base: position 130,150 of record CAJUXJ010001581.1, read on the forward strand.
ATTGTTTTGGTAACAAGACCTGATCAACCTTGTTAACAAAAGGATTTCATTGAACAAAACAAATCTCCGCTTACTTCTATTCTATCCATTTTAGTTTTTGCTTATGCCTAACTTAAAGGCATTAAAGAAAAGTACTTATTGGGAGATAACCCAAAAGTTTTAGATTAGTATTGAAGTTATTACTTCAGTAATAACCGCTCCTTATCCTTTTTATTTGCTTTTTGTGCCAAGAGTAACCTCTAATGAGAGTGAAGTAATGATTGGGAAAGTTGCTGTCCCGAAACAGATTTGTGTGCTTCACCGTAAAAATTCCTGAGAGAGCTCTGTATGTCGGATTGAGCTGTCATTGTTTGTGGTCCTGCCCCAGGTTCTTATCTAACTTTCGTTAGTTCAACACGTTTTCATTTTAGCAACAAAAGGTCTTCTAAAAAATTCGTCTTTACCTGCTGGTCTGTTTTGACAGATTTCTGCCATTTTCTGCATTTGCTTCTTGTTGGTTCTTTTTTTAGTTGTTTTGGGGAATTGAGCTTTTTGAGGGAAGTGCTACAGTAGCTAGAGTTCTAGTGGAAGTTTATTTGGTGTTATAACTGAACATTAAGACTTATTTATCTTGAGTGCACTAATGTTGCTATTTAAGATTGTGAGAAGTTTTGTATGAAGGAAAAATTGCAGGTGTATGGAAGGAATGAGTAATGAGATGAAGGATGGACTAAACCTCAAGCTTGGGGATTTCACGCGTGTCAACCCAAGAAATATCCAAGAAGTACAAGCGTCAAAGCTTAGGGATGCCCAAGGCATCCCCTTCTTCATCAATAAAAATCCTAGGTTTCTTCCAAACACTTCATTTTTATTGTTTCATGCACAGTTGTGTTGTTCTTGGAGCGTCTTCTTTTTCGTTTTTGTTTTGGTTTTTAGTTTGCGTGGTTTGCTTAGTTTGCTGAATAAATTGGTTGGACCTCGCCTTTCATACATTGGTGTTCAAATGGTTTGGTTTGGTTTGGAAAAGAGCAGGAAAGCTCATGCTTAAGTGGTAAAGAGAGCTTGTTTTTGACTGTGGCCTATGCTCTATCATGCCATGCTTGATATTGTTTTGGCTTTATGCTTAGTATTCTTTGATGCAACATGACTTGTTATAAACAATTGAGATTGCTAAATGTGCCTTGGATGAATCATGCGTTGTCTTAGCATATTAAAGATAGTATAGTGGTATTCTCCTTTGATGCTTTATTTGGGTTGACTTGGCGCATGCTCACACCATGTTATGACTATCTCAAGTCGCCATAAGCCTTTATGATCCTTTAGTTTTCAAATTGTAGTATCACTTTATGCTTTGATCAATGATGTGTGGTCGCTCTGCATGATTATGGGCATTATTGCTCTCTCGTTTGTCGCTCCCTTACTATTGCTAGCCTTCACTTACACTGAGTGTTTTACTCATGTTTCCCACTCCCTTAAACCAAATATTGCCAAATTTTCCACCATACCTACCTATTATCATCATTTTCTACTTCCGTGCATATTCAATATGCCTTGTTTTCTTCCGAATAAAATGTTTGCTTGTTTTGAGAAAGTTAGTTAGTAAAGCTCTCACGAACTTGATGGCACACTTTATTTCCTGCACTTAATAAACCTGAACCATTGTGAACTCTCCATGAAAGTTATATGCTTGCTAATTATAGGCTGGGGATTAGCAGAACCGTGCTGTCATGGGGGACGCTATCAAAACTTGTAAATATATACCCAGTTGATACCTTGCTCTTTTGTTTGCGGATGTCGTCGGTGTGAAATAAAAGGGGAGCTTGTAAGTCCATGGAGTTATGTATGTGTGTTAGAGAAACGCTTGGGTCGCTGGTCTAATCCATGCTGACATGCTGGAAACCTGCAGCGTAACCATAATGATATCTATGAAGCATTCTTCTTATAAAAAAAGAGAGAGATAGCTATTGAGAAAAAGAAAAAAAAGAGATTTATGAAAAGAGGAAAGAGAGAAAAAAGCACCATTTTCCCATGGTAAATAAGAAGATTGCTGAGATACTCATTGTCTGCTTGCCTTGTCATTTTGATATGGGGATTCTTTCGTATCATCGGGCAAGGGGTACCCCGTTGGCGGTTCTCAATGATATGCATATACTTACGATGACAAGAACTTACCAGTAACTAAAGTTGAGTAGCATGAGGAGCGTCCCTCGTACTCAAGGGACTTGGGATTTTTAGTTTAGAGTCTATCAAGCATATAACTCAGATTGGACCTCACTTTCAGCTTAACCACATTAAAGATGCTTATGATAGGGGCAATGAGACCTCAAAGCTAATGAGTACCTTACTTTCAGCATTTGGAAGCCTTTCAAACTTTTCAAAACCTTTTCATTTCCTTGTTGAGTCTCCACACATTCTATGAGCACTTTCTTGAGAGCATAGTGGCCATTCTTAGTTCTATGTGCATTGTCCCAAGACTTGTTGATTGATGCATACCTTGATATTGCTTGTTTTAAACTATTTGTATCTAGTCACTCTTGTAAACTTTGAAGGTGTCCTATGCATTTATGTTTACTACTCTTTGAGGGACAAGCTGAATGCCACTATGCTATGTTTTCTTTATGTGAAACAAACAAACGTCTTGCAAAGCATTGTTATTCATGAATCTTTTGTTTGTGCCTTTTCTTGTTGCATCATAGTTTCTTTGTATTATTGCTAGAACTTTGTCTTTCATGTTATGATTGAAGTACTATGATCCCAGCTTTGAATGTTTACAAATACTTTGATCAAGTCTTTGATGGTGCATGTCACCTCAAAAATTATTCTTTCTTTTTATCACTTACCTACTCGAGGACGAGAAGGAGTTAAGCTTGGGGATGTTGATACATTGCAAATGTATCTATAATTTTTGATGCTCCATGCTTGTTTTTATCTACTTTCTTGTGTTTTGTTCCAACTTTGGAGTACTTTTCATATGATTTCTTGGACTAACCTATTAACAAGAGCCACAGTGCCAGCTGCCTGTTTTCTGCTGTTTTTGGTTCCAGGAAAGTCAGAAAATGAATATTCTCGGAATTGGACGGGACAAAAGCCAGAGTGCCTATTTTTCCAGAAGACTCACGGAGCCAGAATACGAGACCAAGGAGGGTTAGGGGCTGGCCACACCCCCCAGGCGCGGGCTAGGCCTAGTCGCGCCAGGGCTTGGTGTGGTGGCCCCAGGCACCCCCTTGGTCTCCCTCTTCGCCTATAAGAAGCCTTCTGACCTAAAAACTCGAGGGGGTTCGACGTTTTTCCACGAAAAGTTCCGCTGCACCACCGCCAATGAAGGGGACATTCGGGGGACAGAAAGTCTCTATTTCGGCACCCTGCCGGGATGGGGAAGTGCCCCCAGAGCCATCTCCATCGATCCCCACCATCATCTTCATCGACCATCCATGATTCCCCCATCTATGAGTGAGTAATCCCCCGCTATAGGCTATGGGGATGGTAGGGATTGGATGAGATCGTTCATGTAATGGCATCAGATTGTTAGGGCATGGTGATACATTGCAAATGTATCTATAATTTTTGATGTTCCATGCTTGGTTTTATCTACTTTCTTATGTTTTGTCCACACTTTTGAGTACTTTTCATATGATTTATTCGACTAACCTATTAACAAGAGCCACAGTGCCAGTTGCCTATTTTCTGGTGTTTTTGGTTCCAGGAAAGTCAGAAAATCAATGTTCTCGGAATCGGACGGGACAAAAGCCAAAGTTCCTATTTTACCGGAAGACTCACGGAGCCAGAAGCAGAGACGGAGGAGGGCCAGGGCCTGGCCACACCATATGGTGGCGTAGGCTAGCCCTGGCTGCGCCACCAGCTGGTGTGGGCCCCCCTGGCAATCCCCCGACCTTGCCTCTTCGCCTATAAGAAGCCTCCCGATACCAAAACCCTAAATCGTCAAGCCTCTAGCCACGAAAAGTTCCGCAGCGCCGCCGCCACCGAAAAGGAGATTCGGGGGACAGAAAGTCTCTGTTCCGGCACCCTGCCGGGACGGGGAAGTGCCCCCGGAGCCATTGCTGATTCCCATGATGAGGAAGGAGTAGTTCTCTCTCGAGGCTAAGGGTTCTACCGGTAGCTATGTGTTCATCTCTCTCTCTATGCGTGATCATATTGTGATCATGAGCTTGTAATCTATAGATCTATTCTGCTACTCAAGTGCTTTAATGAATCTCTGCTCTCCCCATGTGTGTGAAAGTGACAGCGTGCTCACCGTGGTGGCACTTAGGCTAGAGATTACAAATACTTGTTATGAGTTATATTTGGAGTTGGATGTCTTTATGAAATTGTGATGTTTGTTGGACTCATCTAGTACTCAAGATGACAATGTGGTGTTTTCTAGATGGGAAAGGCTTACTTTGAGGAGTGCTGTTATAGCCCTACCGTTGATTAGAGTGTCCAACCGGAGAGTAGTTAAGAGTAGTATAATGAAGATGATATATTTATATGAGAGTGTTCACTAGTGAAAGTATGATTCCTAGGCCTTGTTTCTAAGCATTGATACACCGTTTGCTACTAGATCTGTTACATGTTTGCTTGTTTCCATCTTTATTTCAGTTTGCCTTTAGTCTTTTCCACGCCATCAAGCTATTTTCTATCACTGTTACCACTTATAATTATTAATACCACTTGTATTTCACTATCTCTTCGCCGAACTAGTGTACCTATACACTGACAAGTGTATTGGGTGTGTTGGGGACACAAGAGACTTCTTGTATCTTGATTGCAGGGTTGCTTGAGAGGGAATACCTTTGACCACTTCCTCCCTGAGTTCGATAAACCTTGGGTGGTCCACTTAAGGGAAAACTTGCTGCTGTTCTACAAACCTCTGCACTTGGAGGCCCAACAACTGTCTACAAGAATAGAAGTGCGTAGACATCAAGCTATTTTCTGGCGCCGTTGCCGGGGAGGTAAGGTAAAAGGTACACACATCCTCCGGTGTGAGTGCTCGAAGTTATTTCATTTAGATTTTGCAATTTTGTCTTTTTGTTTCTTGTTTTCACTAGTTAGGCTTAATGGAAAACAACAACAAAAAATAGAGAGCTTTATAGTATTTATCTTGAGTTAGGACATGAAGTGTTTGAAGAGAAAATTAAAAAACCTATGGAACTTTATTTGCATGCTAATAGCAATGTTATTAGTATGAATCTTTTGAACACCTTTGTTACTAATGCTATGGAAACGTCTAAGCTTGGGGAAGTTGGTTTTTATGAAGGTGATCTCTTTAGTTCCCTAGCTTTAAGGAAGAAAATTTGCTCTGATGATACTTTATCTCCCATATGTGGTAATTCTAATGATACTTGTGATATTTTAAATCCACATACTGAAAGCATCCCTTTTAAAATACCTATAAAAATTATTGATCGGGTTATGGATAACTACTATTTTGGAGATGGAACTTTCCATCCTGGTGATCATTTGCTCTTTATACACGAATTATGCGGGTTGTTCAAGTGTGCAGGTATTACAATAGATCACGTCAAGAAGAAGTTATTCTCTTTTTCACTTAAGGGCAAAGCAAGGGAGTGGTATGAGCTACTAGATGATCCTCATCATTTGGAGTGGAAGGAACTTGAATCTCTCTTTTACTCTAAATTTTATCCTCCTCATGAAATTCATAAAGGTAGGAATTACATTTATAATTTTCATCCTCATGATGGAGAAAGTATCGCCCAAGCATGGGGGAGACTGAAGTCTCTAATGCTCAAATGTCCCATTCATGAGCTCCCCCGTAATATTGTTATTAATAATTTCTATGCAAGGCTTTCAGGATATTACAATGACTATCTAGATACTTGTTTAGAGGGATCCTTCACAAGTAAGGAGGTCAAAGCTAAGTGGGATCTTCTTGAAACAATTCAAAGCAATGCCGAAGATTGGGATAACAACAAAGGTAAAGAATCAGGTATAAACTATGAGTATGATTGCATTAAGTCTTTTGCTGAAACTGCTGATTTTCAAGAGCTTAGTGATAAATATGGTCTTGACCCTCAAATTCTTATTGATAGTTTTAAAACTTTTGCTTCTCATATTAATGCTCCTAAAGAAAAGTGGGACATGTATCATGAGCCTTTTAAAGACACTTGCATGGAAAATGAAATTGTTGTTAATGATAGCAATAAACATGCTCAAACCTCTAAAAGCACTATTTCTTATAAGCATGTTAATTTTTGTGGGATACATAGACCTTGTGAGAGTAATCAAGTTGAAGAAGAATATTGTATCACCCATAGGAATGAAAAAACTAGAAGGTGGTATAGGGCTCTAAATGATCTTGGTAAAAAAGTTTGTGTCCTCTATCCTTTTATTTGTGAACTTTGCTTTGAAGTGGGTCATTTCAATTTCCAATGCTCAAGCCATAATAATAGCCCTTCTAATCCAATGAGTACTGAAAGTTTGTATTGTGATGACATGATCACTCCTAATCAGCATGATGAACTTACATTATTTTTGGGGTGTGAAGAGTTATCAAGAAAAACCTCTTTGGTAGATATGGGTGCTTTTGATATGAATAGTGTCCTGCATGGTTGTCATCTTTATTGTGTTGATAATTGTCACACAAATACTTACATACAAAATATTATAGAAGATGAGATTTTACCAAAATATGATAGGACTAATATGTGTTTTGATCTTATTAATGAAAAGAAGGAATCCTCCAAAGTTTCTTCTATTGTCTCTAACAATGAACCAGGGTATATGGAGAAGCTTCCTTTCAAGCCTCTCCCTCCTAAAGAGAAGAAGATAAAGAAGAAAGGAGGAGTAAAAGGAGAGAGGAAACGAGTAACCTCTAATGAGGGAGAAGTAATGATTGGGAAAGTTGTTGTCCCGAAACAGATTTCTGTGCTTCACCGTAAAAATTCCTGAGAGAGCTCTGTATGTCGGATTGAGTTGTAATTTTTTGTGCTTCTGCCCCAGATTTCTGCCATTTTCTTCATTTGCTTCTTGTTAGTTCCTTCTTGAGTTCCTTTGGGGAATTGAGCCTTTTGAGGAAAGTGCTACAGTAGCTAGTGTTCTAATGGAAGTTTATTTGGTGTTAGAACTGAACCTTGAGACCTATTTATTTGGTGTTCTAAGCAGGAGGTTTTGCCATGCTACTACGGTTGTCTTCTGCCGGGCGTACTGCATCGAGCACGCCGACTAGAGTTTTGGAGAAGGGAGTACTATTGTAGGTACTCTAGACTGGCATGCTGCCATGGATTGTTCTCTCATCACATCTCAGTTATTAGAACTGAGAGATGAATTATTTACTGCTTCTATTTTATACTACTCCCTCCAGTTCGTATTCTAATGGCCTCAACTTTGTCTAGATTCACATCAGTTAGACCGAGTAGTTGTAAGTTGAGCCACTTACATTTTTCAGTACTTCATAGTACGTACCAAAATACCAAGATGCTGAACCTCATATGAACTTTCTAGAAAGGTACCCCTTTGCAAAGATTGGCAAGCCTGCTAAAATTGCTGAAACTTCTAGAAAGGCAAGAACCCATAGCCTAAATTGCATCATGCTTGGTGAAATAACGACAGGTTCCCAGTTCATATTCAGAAGCATTTTAAAGTGACCGATTCAGCAATACAGACTCTAAAATTCAATAGCAGGACAATGGGAATCAATTCTTGTTTCAGCACTAAAAACCTTGGTGCGGGATCAGTCGCTTTTCTCCGAACACACTCGATCATTGGAGCAAGCAAAACAGACCATCAAGCCTTCTTTTCTATGCATACTTTCTACTCACATCAATGACTGTGTGACCCACATATGCAAACCAAAATGCCCCAAGCCTCATCTAGATTGTGACAAGGCCATGTTTCAAAAGAACAGTAAGACCATCCACTGCCATTGATCTAAAATAGTATCAGTACGCTAGTATTAGTTCTACAAGATACTTTAGTACTGTAATAAAAATGATAGAACATTTGATAGATTCAGTACCATTTGAAAGATTCAGCAGCACTGAATAAAACACAAAAATTTCAATAGATTCCAAACACATAATCAACAGCACTTGAAAGATTCAACAACATTTCAAAGTGACCGATTTAGTGGTACAGATAATGACAAAAAGTATTGATAGATTCAACAATGTAGACACTGAAATCCAATAGATGTAGCAAGGCCATAATTCAAAAGGATAGAGAGAACATATTCTGGCCATGTTCCCAAAGAAGAGCAAGACCATCTACTGGTCTTGATCTAAACAAGTACCAATACATCACTATTAGTTCTAATAAATATTTTAGTAATAGGAACAACAAAACATTCAACAGATTCAATGGCACCTGAAGGATTCAGTAGTACTGAATAAGACAGTAAAATATCATCAGATTCCTAGTTCATAATAAGCGACACTTGACATATTTAGCACCATTTCAAAGTGACCAATTTAGCAGTACAGATATTGACCAAAGAAATTGACAGATTTAGCAATGCAGACACTGAAATTCGGTAGATGTAGCAAGGCCATGATTCAAAAGGAAAGAGAGACCTTATTCTGCACTAGATCCGTCGGTCTGAACAAGTACCAGTACATAGGTATTACTCCTACTACAAAATATATTAGCAGTAACAGAACTCCATACAAAATACTCAGAACTACCTTAAGCTAGGAACCACATGTCCCAAAATGGTAAGAAAAATCCGGTCGAGGAGTACATGTCTTCAAGTTAGGATCATCACAAGAAGATAAAGATGGGTTAATCGCTAAGAAATAGGGATGCAGAAGTGGGCCAAATGGGACAGGCGGGATCCTTAATTTTAGACCCCTACACTAACTCTAAACTAGGTGGGAGAAGTGGGACAAGCAGGATTTAACAAATCTCACTTATCTCGCTTATCCCACTTAGTTTAGAGTTAGTTTAGAAGTCTCCCACATATCCCACCTCTCACACAAGCCATTTGGATGTGCAGAACTCAACTTCACCATGAACTGCAGCGACACGCGCGCCACCGGCCTGACGCACACGAAAGATATCCAGATGACATTGTCGAGCTCGTCGAATAGCACGTAGAACACCATTTCATCGAACTCGATTAGCCCGATATCTACATTTTGCGAGCCCGGTGCCGGCACCAGCTTAGAGATGTACCTGCCTTTCCTACCATAGTGTAAAATATGCAACCTCATGGCATGGGCTTCTCTTAGGTGGGAGTGGAGCACAAACGGAATTGCGGCAAACTCGCAGCGAGGCACCACGCAGTTCCATTGGACTTCATCAACGAGCATTGAACATGAAGACATATTTGGCTGGACAGCCCATACCAATTGGGTCTGTCACCAACCTAAAGTAATTAATTAGTACGACATTACATATATTCATATTAGGATCATCACAAGAAGATTTATATGTGTTAACTCACTCTTGGTTGATATTCTATTAATCTAGGGGGAATTCTGACAACATCTTGAGAAGCTCGCATGTAACGCCTTGGTTTCGACAGGTACGACATGAGCCCTTTTAGCGCAACTTCAACCAACAAAGGCGTGCTCGTCTGCTCATATGTCGCTGCCATTTTGACCGAATGGAGCTTATTCCATGATGGCAGCGACCATAACATCACCTTGTACCGCGGCGATTCGCACGCCGGCGACCTGATGTACTTGACGGATAGGAAGATGTCTGTGGTGTACCCTCCAATTAGGGCGGCAAACTCCGTGCCCTCTTTCCCGATGCCGATGATCTCTGGTGCGTGCAACCGGTTAGTCGGGTACTAGTACTTGTTGGAGTAGGTCACCTGGGGCAAATAGTACATCTTGTGGGCAAGTTTCAAGTGGTCAAAGAGCTCGTGCAAAGTCAATAATGGTTGACAAACTCGCATCCTTCTTCCATGCAGGCTACGCACGGGGCATAGAAGCACTAGACGTTGTGCTCGTAGACGTCATTGTAGGAGACCAATGAACAACAGCGGTTGTTGGGGCACCTACTACCTTTTCCGTCGGCGACCTGGTGGTACAGCTCCTTGGAGCATGCGGCCAGCGTAACGGCGCTGATAGTGTCCAGACGCATAGTGATTTTGTTGAAGACGTCGTCACCGACCTTGCTCCAGCCGAAGTGCCACGGGTTGCACCTCGAATCTGCCATCCCGTCCGAACGAATTGGGGGCGAGGGTGGATCTATGTAGAGTTGTTGGTGGTTTTTGGAGGAGGGGGCTGTTGGCCCGGAGGGAGTGATGCAACATGCAAGATGGGGAGTAAAATGTGTGAAGCACGCGCCTGACATGCGGCCAGTCAGTGTCGGCGAGTGGGGATAAACTAAACGGAGATGGGGAAGATAGGATGGCTCTTTGAAAGAGGTTTTTTGTTTTCTTCTACTATAAGAAGCGGCTGCATCGAGGACGCTGGCTAACGTGAATGCGTGTAAAACGCGCCCATGTGCAATAAATTTAACTTGTCACTTCCTAGCGCAGTACTTTCTCATCACGTCAACTTCTATTTTCATACTAGTATTAGGGCATCACCTATGGTTGCCAAGTTTTTCTATAAGCTGGGAGATTTTAAGAAAAAGCTTTCGATGTACTACTAAATTCCTGGTTAGGCTAAAAAGTAGTTGGAGAATTTTAAGAGCAATCTATCTATCATGCTTACTTGTAGTTAAAATTTGACATGGTCGGTGGGAGTACGGTTTACATCGAAGACCTCAAAAAAGTGAAAATTACATAGAGGTCCATAAACTTAGCACAAAGGGCCCTAAAGTTAAGCAAGTAAAAGCACTCGGGTCCTTCTCGAGCGATAAACTAAGCCATACCCTTCTTACTACTGTATTTGCTACACACAAACACACAAAACGCTCCTCACACTTTCGAACCAGCGTGTTGCGGGTGTGCTTGGTGCTTCCTCTTCGCAGGGTGTGAAATGGAACAACAATGCAGGTCGACGCACGTGGGTAGTGCCACGTTTTAGACAAGAGATCAACGCGCCAGTAGGGTGTGTGTTGATGGTGATGAGGCAGGAAAGGAGAGAGAAAACACAATTTGTTTTCCGTGCATATATATAGTAAAGGTCCAGAAATTTTGACAATAGGTTCAACTTCTTGCTAAGATTCTACATCTTGACAACTTAACCAAATTATATTAGGTCAAACTTCAGATAGAAGTAAGCGTGTTATAGATAGATCTTGGATTAGTTGTCTTGTCGAAGGTAGATGGGTGCATCTTCCAACTATCAGGAAAGAACATTCTCAATTTCCCATGTTTTGCGAATTTTAAAAATCCCTAGCTTACTCTGACGACTTGAATGAGACTATGCCAATTTATTGAAATTAGGTCAAATTTGGACTACAAGTAAATTATATATTGCTTTGGAAGTTTTACGAAAAAGCTTTGAGTGGTTTTTGATGTACTGAATTCCTGGTTAGAGCTTCAAAATTTTGTTGGGACATTTTAAGAGGAATCTATCTATCGCGCTTACTAGTAGTTAAAATTTGAGATGGATGGTGGGAGAAAGTATGATTTGCATCGAAGACCTAAAAAAAATTACATAGAGGTCCATAAATTTAGCATAAAGGGCTCTAAAGTTAAGCAAGGAAAAGCAGTCTGGTCCTTCTCGAGAGACAAACTTAGCCATATACCCTTCATACTAGTGTGTACTTGCTTCACCCACATAAAAAACGCTCCTCACACTTTCAAACGAGCGTGCTGGGGTGTGCTTGGTGCTTTCTCTGGGGCAACACCATGTTGTGAACGATGGAGTGTTCAGCCAGTCGGGGTCTGTGTGGATGGTGATCAGGAAGTTCGAAGGAGAGAGAAAACACAACTTGTTTTGTGTGCATATATTATCTTATCTTACCACTATATAGTGTATGAATAACTTTGAATGTTGACCGTTGGATCAAGACTCACGAATCCCAGCATTTCTAGCCGTTGGATCTTCTTTTCCATTATAGCTTCTAGAAGAATCTATTTATAGTCTTCGACATAATCAATGCTATGCACAAACCTCAAAACACACTTCTCCATCATACTAGAAGCTTCTCCCTTGTTTCTCTACACCATGTTATCAAAAATTTCATCTGTTAGGTAGGTAAATATTCTTTGATTTATACGTGATGATACAAAGTACAAGGACCAAATATACACCCATACTTTATAGATGTTGATCAAATTTATAATTTTTTGTTGTACCAATTATAATTGTATATAGTGATGATGATATGCCGTACATCCACTATCCGAGTGTCACATGCAACTTACTAGTAGCTAATAATCGTTGACTTCTACATGATCTTACCACTATATAGTGTACAAACAACTTTGATTATTGACCGTTGGATCAAGACTCGCGGCCCAACATTTCCGGTTGTTGGATCTTCTTTTCCATTCTAGCACCTTGAAGATTCTATTAATAGTCTTCATTACAAACCACTATATAGTGTACGAATAACTTTGAATGTTGACTGTTGGATGAAAACTCGTGAATCCCAGCTTTCGAGCCATTGGACCTTCTTTTCCATCCTATCAACTAGAAGATTCTATTGATAGTCTTCGGCATAATGAATGCTATGCACAACCTCAAAACACACTTCTCCATCATACTAGAATCTTCTCCCTTGTTTCTCTAGACCATGTTATCAAAAATTTCATGTGTTAGGTAGCTAATAATCTTTTACTTCTACATGATGATACAAAGTACAAGGACCAAATATATACACCCATAATTTATAGATGTTGATCAAATTTATATTTTTTTGTGCTTTAACAATTTATAGATGTTGATCAAATTCCTGGTTAACTCCTTTCTAATTAAGATTTTGCATCTTGACAATTTAACGAAAAATTAGCTCAAACTTGAGCAACAAGTAAGCACGATAGATTTTTATTTACTTAAATGTCTCTTTTGAGGTAGATGGATGCATCTTCTGTAGTAATCAGTACCACTGGTGTGAGTTTCCAACTATTAGGAAAGAACATTCTCAATTTTCCGAGTGATGATGAGATTAATGTACGAATAACTTTGAATGTTGACCATTGGATCAAGACTCGTGAATCGCAGCATTTCTAGCCATTGGATCTTCTTTTCTATTCTAGCATCTAGAAGATTCTATTGATAGTCTTGAACACAATGAATGCACAATGCATAAACCTCTCCAAACACACTTCTTGATCGTACTAGAATCTTCTCCCTCGTTTCTCTATACCATGTTACCAAAAGTTTCAAGTGTTAGGTAGCTAATAATCTTTGACTTCTTCACATGGTGATACAAAGTACAAGGACCAAATATACACACATACTTTATACAATAGATGTTGATCAAATTTATAATTTTTTGTGCTTTACCAATTATAATTTTGTATAGTGATGATATGTCATACGATTTACTATCTGAGCCTTATTAAGGTGTGCTTTTTTACACAATATGGGAGTAGTATATTTCTTTGCTTAGACATATGGTCTCCTCTGTCCACGTGTTGTACATGCTGACAGAATAAAACGTTGGGAGGGGGAGAGGGTAGCGGCGAAGAGAAGTTGAAGGCGGTTCCATGTCAGAGCAAAGTTATGATGGGTTTCCTACATGATGTACTCCCGCGGCCTTACAGTGTACACTCTACTAGTAGTAAATTTCAGGTCCTATGCACGCAAAACAAATCGTGTGTTTTCTCTCTCCTTCCCTATGCTCCATCTCTCCTCCCCTTTCCCCTCGCGCACCGGTCCGGCTGATCTCTCTCCCCTCGTCCATAGTGTGGCGCTCCGCATGTGTGCCTTGGTACGCCGGCTCTGTGTCTCTTGCGTGTTCGGCAGCCGCGCGTTGGTGTGGAGTAGGGACGAGGAGGAGTACATAGGAAGGAAACCACTTTGGTCATTGGCGGTACAAAAATTCAAACTTTTCCGGTTTTCGAAATTTTCACTTGCTTCCCAAACATCTGGAGGGAAGGTTATCCAAAAGATAGTCCAAACATCGGCTTTATTTCAACCCGAACAACCAAGGTCATCAAGGCCATATTGACATCATAGATTACCATTCGATAGAGTTCCCACGATAGTTTGGTAGATGGGTACATCTTGGCATAGTAAGCATTGTTGCATGTGGGAGTTTCCAACAATTAGGAAAAAAAGAATTTCAATTTTCCCAGTGAGGACGGTGATGTTTTTTTGTGAAGAAAGTCCAAATAATATGGTTCAGAATGCCACAAGCCACACACACACTGTAGTTGATCATGGTTCCTATCAAACTTCGGCTAAAAGTTTACATATTACGATGGGTCGTGACACGCAGTACTAGTACACATACTACAGTATTACGTAGTAGATTTTCTCTCTCCTTCGCCGCCCTCTCACCATCCATCCACTATCCTCTCCATTTCGCCTTCCTTCCTATGTAAGCTTTCACGCAATAATTATACTTCTAGTCTAAGATGTAGCGGTGCAGAAAAAGATGAGGCCCACCCCATACCACCATCAATCAAGTTCGGTGACGCAACTTTGTGAAGAGTATATGTATACTAGTATTACTATAGCTAGGTAAGTATGTACTACTATAGACACTTAATTTTTAACGGAGAAAGTAAGAGACGCTGAGTAATTCAGCATGATCTGCATGATTCTCTTCATTTTTGGATAAAGCGGGGTGCCTCCTGAATTCTCTAGGCCAAGAAAAATCAAGAACCGACAAGTCTAGTATAATCCTTTTTTTGTTGATGGGATGAGTCTAGTACAATCTATTTATGATATTTTGGGATAGTTTTCAGGGTATTAACACAAGCACGACTATAAATACACATTATAAATTGCAATAGTACACACCCCTACTTTCACCCAAAACACCCAACCCACTAGTGCTTAGAACTCGATCTCTCTCTATTTCATTCCAAAATGTCATATGAAAACTCTCTCCATAACACATCGATTGACCTGACAAATGGGAAAGGCCCTGAAACTCCACCTGGAATCCCAGACTCAGTTGACGGGCCATGGTTGCCACCGCTGTCTAACTCCTCTGATGAAGAAGATAGCCACTAGCAACGCATTTTTGAAGGGACACCACCACCAATGCCAAGAAACTCCAATAAGACGGAAGATGAGACTGAGGAAGAGGAGGAGTCTGCGGTCGACCTTGAGGAGGAGGCCAAAGACGACAACAGGGAGGAGGCTGAGGACGATGGCGGAGAGGAGGCCGAGGACGACGATGCGGAGGTCTCTTCCCGCCCCCACCGAAGAAGCGTGCCCGAGTGCAAAATTAAATGGCGTCCAGAGAAGAGGCAGGCAAAGTACTATATCTCGTAATTAAGTACGTCCGAATAATTTGGCTTAGAGTGCACTCACAGTATTCTAGCAAAATATAGATAATTTCCACCGCATGTTAGTACTATATGAAAATACTTATTTCAATGTGTGTCATGATAGATGGTTTTTTTTGCGGGAGGGGGGTGGGGTGGTAATGATACATAGTTGAAACTTAAATGGTGTCCTCTTATATTTGTGATTGTTTGGACGAAAACTACAAACATGGATTTGGACAAATTTCGAAAAACTTGCTGCACAATATGGTCATAACCATGTATGAACATTGTTCACATTTTAAGCCAACTTACCAATGTCAAGGTCATATCTGCATCACTCATCCCGTTTATTGGGATAAATTAAACAAAAGTAAAGAAAACAATAAAAAATATTAACACTTATGTATGCTGTCCTCTTCCGTAAATGATAAACATGAATTTTGACAAGGTTTAAAAACACTTCTTCACAATATGACCAGTGATGTGTAACATACTCCCTTTGTCTCAAAATAGATATCTCAAAATTGTTTAAATTTGGATGTATCTAGCCACTATCTAGTCTAGATACATCTAAATTAAAAAAAATTGCGACATCTATTTTGAGATGGAGGGAGTACTTGGGTTTCAAGTTAAATAAAGACAAAGGTCGTGTCCATTTCGGGTAGACGGGGTGGATCGTTGCATGCCATATTAATGTTCTTAATTGGACATTTCTACTTTTATGTATAGATTTTTTTTAAATTATTTAGAAGTGCCACATATAATTATCTTTTAAATAAAAGGCAAAGAGTATGGCTCCGAATGCCACAACACACTAAATTTCACACAAAATAGAGTATGTTTCATGGTTAACAAGTTTCATGAATTTTCAGGCCTTCTAGCTAATTTCGCATAATTAAATGACATTTTGTCAATAAAACCAAAGTAGGTAAATTTTGAAATACAAGTGCATGATAGATTGCTTGTAAATTTGTAAGAAATTCATATAGTACTAATTATTGTACCCATGTAGTAATACTGAAAACCGAGTATTGTTTTGAAAGATACAACTTCTTAGTATGAATTTTCACACTGACACATCTGACCATGTTTCAAAGACGTGAAAGAAAATAAGGAAACATGCAGACAGCCTTTTCATAGTACTCCTATTAAAAATTCATACTTGTAAAACAGTAAAGACGGTGCTTCTAAAGTTTCAATACAAGAGACCTGGGCACCTTGACCGACCCTACACAATTAATCTTTCTTCCTCTTAGACTTTGCAGCTATGGCTCCGAAGACCGGAGCGCCCCGTGGGAAGAAGAAGACCCAGATGGCGGTGACAAATACCGTGGAGAAAAAGAAGTCATGTCGCCGGCTTACGAATCCTGCTCTGGCCACTCCAAGTCGTAGTCTTGCACCAGGCAACCGCAAGAAGAAGTAGGTGTCGAGGTCCGTCAACCCCGGGCTGCATTTCCCCGTTGGCCGGATCGGGCGCTACATCAAGGAGCGTCGGTACTCCCAGCGCATAGACTTCGGGGCTCCTGTCTACCTGGCGGCCGTTCTTGAGTACCTCACCGCCGAGGTCCTAGAGCTCGTCGGGCAAGCCGTGAAGGACAGGAAGAAGATCCGCATCTTCTCGAAACACATGATACTCGGTGTCATGAGCGACGAGGAGCTCAGCAAGCTACTGGCCGGTGTTACCATCGCGCACAACGGCGTGCTACCCAGCATCCACGAGTCCCTGCTTGGTGATGGTACTGCAGAGGACGCAACCAAGTTCCCCGCGGAGGATGCTGCCAGGTTGCCTGAGAAGACCGCGGAGTCCCCCTAGAAGTCGTTAAGTTGTACTACTACTACTACTCTGTATGTGTTTGGGTTTGCTCTGTTTGTAGCTTGGTTAATCATCAGTTTTAATATAATATTCAGATTTGTGATGCTAAGAAAAAGCTTGTGAGGGTTCTAAAAAATGTTGTTTTCCTAATCGGGCGGGCTTTCATGATGTCGTGGATTTTTGCCACGTTTTCACGTTTCGGCCGTTGTCCAACGTTTCACCTAAATTTGGCATGTTTTGAGCGTAATAGTCACACGTGAGACGCTATCCGTGCTTTCTACGATGTCGGGCAGTTTTCCACGATGTCGTGGATTTTTTCCGGTTTTCACGTTTCAACCGTTCGGTCCAACGTATCGCCCAAATTTGGCATGTTTTAAGCGTAACAGTCACACGTGAGACGGTAGTCGTATTTTCCACGATGTTGGGTGGTTTTCGAATGATGTTGTGGATTTCTGCCAGGTTTTCACGTTCCCGCCGTTCAGTCCAACGTATCGCCTAGATTTGGCATGTTTTGAGTATAACATTCACACGTGAGACGCTAGTCGTGTTTTACATGATGTCGGGCAGTTTTCCACGATGTCGTGGATTTTTGCCATGTTTTCACGTATCGGCCGTTCAGTCCAACGTATCGCCCAAGTTTGGCATATTTTGAGCGTAACATTCACACGTGAGACGCTAGTCGTGTTTTACACGATGTCGGGCGGTTTTCCACGATGTCGTGGATTTTTGCCACGTTTTCACGTTTCGACCAATCGGTCCAACGCATTGCCCAAATTTGGTATGCTTTGAGCGTAACAGTTACACGTGAGATGCTACTCGTGTTTTCCATGATGTCGGGCAGTTTTCTAGGATGTCGTGGATTTTTTCCTGGTTTTTACGTTTTAGCCGTTCGGTCCAACGTATCGCCCAAATTTGGCATGTTTTGAGCGTAACAGTCACACGTGAGACGGTAGTCGTATTTTCCATGATGTTGGACGGTTTTCAAACGATGTTGTGGATTTCTATCTGATTTTCATGTTCCGGTCGTTCGGTCTAACATATCTCCCAGATTTGGCATGTTTTGAGCGTAACAATCACACGTGAGACGCTAGTCGTGTTTTACACAATGTCGGGCGGTTTTCCATGATGTCGTGGATTTTTGCCACTTTTTCACATTTCGGTCATTCGGTCCAACATATCTCCGAAATTTGGCATGTTTTGAGCGTAGCATTTACACGCGAGATGCTAGTCGTGTTTTACATGTTGTCGGGCGGTTTTCCATGATGTTGTGGATTTTTACTACATTTTCACGTTTCGGCCGTTCGGTCCAACGTATCATCCAAATTTAGCATGTTTTGAGCGTAACGGTCACACGTGAGACGCTAGTCGTGTTTTCCACGATGTCGGGCAGTTTTCCACAACGTCGTGGATTTTTTCCCGATTTTTACGTTTCAGTCGCTCGGTCAAATGTATCGCCCATATTTGCCATGTTTTGAGCGTAATAGTAAAACGTGAGACGCTAGTCATGCTTTCCACGATGTCGGGCAGTTTTCCACGTTGTCGTGGATTTTTGCCCGGTTTTCACGTTTTCATCGTTCAGACCAACGTATCGCCCAGATTTGGGCTGTTTTGAGCATAACAGTCACACGTGAGACGCTAGTCATGCTTCCCACGATTTCGGCAGGTTTTCCATGATGTTGTGGCTTGCTGCCCGGTTTTCACGTTTTCGCTGTTCAGTCCAACTTATCATCCAGATTTGGCCTGTTTTGAGCGTAATAGTCACACGTGAGAGGCTAGTCCTACTTTCCACGATGTCGTGGATTTTTGCCTGGTTTTCACATTTTCGCCGTTCAGTCCAATGTACCGCCCAGATTTGGCCTATTTTGAGTGTAACAGTCAGACGTGAGACACTAGTCGTGCTTTCCACGATGTCGGGCGGCTTTCCATGATGTCGTTGATATTTGCCCGATTTTCACATTTTCACCGTTCGGTCCAACGTATCGTCCATGTTTGGCATGTTTTGAGTGTAATAGTCACACGTGAGATGCTAGTCTTTCTTTCCACGATGTCGGGCAGTTTTCCACCATCTCGCGGATTTTTGCCTGGTTTTCACGTTCTGAGCGTAACAGTCACATGTATAGCCTCAATTTGTCCTGTTTTGTGTGTGACAGTCACACCTGAGATGCTAGTCATGGTTTACACGATGTCGGGCAGTTTTCCACGATGTTTTGGATTTTTTCCCGGTTTTCACGTTTTGGCCTTTCGGACCAAGGTATCGCCTAGATTTCGCTTGTTTTGACCGTAATAGACACACGTGAGACGCTAGTCGTGCTTTTCACGATGTCAGGCGGTTTTCCACAATTTCGTTGATTTTTGCCCGATTTTCACGTTTTGGCCATTCGGTCCAACGTATCGCCTAGATTTGAGATGTTTTCAGCGTAATAGTCACACGTGAGACGCTAGTCGTGTTTTACATAATGTCAAGCACCAAGTCTTTCTAGTAGAATATGCCAAGGTACATTCGTCGAGACTTGTTTAGTATTTGGTTTTGCCAGATTTTTATGGATTTTTTTCTTATGGTCGTTTTGTCATCTTGCTGCCTTTTTCGAATATGCATGAACTTGGATGATGTTCAAACTCATGAACTTGTCTTGGTAAGTTACGAGTGGAACCCAAACATGTTCTTGGAAATTATCTCTTGGTGCCTAGTTGGTCTAATTGGGAGTTTGGGGACTTGGTACTTTCATACAGGCACAGTTTGTTTGGGAAGCCCGATTGCATCTAATATACTTCCAAGTGCCTTACGGTAGCATCTAAGTGCTTCTCGGTGGCCTTGTATATGATCTATCCTGGACATGGTGCTTTTATGGAAGCACTTGGCAATGTTGGGAGGCTTTACACCTATTTGATGTAATATAGTGCCACGTTGCTCTACGTTGATAGCCAAGTGCTTCTCGGTGGTATCGTATATGCTTTCTCCCGAACTTGGTGCTTTAGAGGAAGCACTTGGCAATGTTGTTCGTCTTCATACCTATTTCATGGCATATACTCCATGTGCTTTCCGTTGATAGCTAAGTGCTTCTCGCTGGTCTTGTATATGCTTTCTCACAGACTTGGTGCTTTTGAGGAAGAACTTGGCAATGCTAGAAGTAATAGTGTACATTTACGGGGCAAGTTCGAACCTTCATGGAGAATAGAGTAGTTGGGAGGAGAGATGAATCCATGTGACGTGGGGCTAGATCTCAGTGGATCGTGCCAGCAAGGCCACTCTACCACTTACAATTCCCCATCGCATATTTAAGTCGTCTGCAAAGGATTTAGCCCACCGCCCGTTTGGAAGGGAGCTTCGAGGCGGCTAGCCACGACACATCGGCTGGACCGGCTTCGCCAATGGCACGGGCCGTTGGGGGTGCAAGCGCCCCTAACATGGGTCGGGGCGGGTGGTGGGCGCAGGCGTCGCTTTCTTGCTTGGATTCTCACTTAGAGGCGTTCAGTAATAATCTACCACACGGTAGCTTCACGTCACTGGCTTTTCAAGCAAGCGCGATGACCAATTGTGTGAATCAATGGTTCGTCTCGTACTAGGTTGAATTACTATCGCGACACTATCATCAGTAGGGTGAAACTAACCTGTCTCGGGACGGTGTAAACCTAGCTCATGTTCCCTATTGGTGGGTGAACAATCCAACACTTGGTGAATTCTGCTTCACAATGATAGGAAGAGCCGACATCGAAGGATCAAAAAGAAACGTCGGACTGAACGCTTGGCTACCACAAGCTAGTTATCCATGTGGTAACTTTTTTGACACCTCTAGCTTCAAATTCCAAAGATCTAAAGGATATATAGGCCACGCTTTCACGATTCGTATTCATACTGGAAATCAGAATCAAACAAGCTTTTACCCTTTTGTTCCACATGAGATTTATGTTCTCGTTGAGCTAATCGTAGGACACCTGCGTTATCTTTTAAGAGATGTGCCGCCCCAGCCAAACTCCCCACCTGACAATCTCTTCCGCCCAGATCGGTCCGGCGAGACCGGGCCTTGGAGCCGAAAGGAGGGGACTATCCCCACTTCTGACCCACGGAATAAGTAAAATAACATTCAAAGTAGTGTTATTTCACTTGTGCCCATAAAGGCTCCCACTTATCCTACACCTCTCAAGTAATTTCACAAAGTCGGACTAGAGTCAAGCTCAACAGGGTCTTCTTTCCTCACTGATTCCGCCAAGCCCGTTCCCTTGGTTGTGGTTTCGCTGGATAGTAGATAGGGACAATGGGAATCTTGTTAATCCACTCATGCACATCACTAATTAGATGACGAGGCATATGGATACCTTAAGAGAGTCATAGTTACTCCCGCCGTTTACCCGCGCTTGGTTGAATTTCTTCACTTTGACATTCAGAGCACTGGGTAGAAATCACATTGCGTCAGCATCCGCGAGGACCATCGCAATGCTTTGTTTTAATTATACTGTCGGATTCCCCTTGTCCATACCAGTTGTGAGTAGATTATTTCATTCTCTGGGAAAGGCCCCGAAGGGACGATTCTCGGTTCATCCCCCGGTCGACACGCGGCGACCCGCTCTCTCTGCGTGAGTATCTCGACCAATCCGTCGACAGCCGACGGGTTCAGGGCCAGGACCCCCGAGCTTAGTCCTCAGAGCCAATCCTTTTCCCGAAGTTACAGTTTTGTTTTGCCAACTTCCCTTGCCTATATTGTTCCATTGGCCAAAGGTTGTTCACCTTGGAAACCTGATGCGGTTATGACTACGACCGAGCATGGACGGTACACGGTCCTAAGGATTTTCATGGGCCGCCAGGGGCACGGCGGACACTGCGCGACTTGTAGTGCTCTTCTAACCACTGGACCCTACCTCCGGCTGAACCGATTCCAGGGTTGGCAAGCCATTAAGCAGAGAAGATAACTCATCCCGAGTCTCCCGCTGGCGTCTCCGGAATTCCTACATCACCGTCAACCACCAGGTCCCGACTGAAGAAATCTTAATCCGATTCCCTTTTGGGGGATGCGCGTGATCGCGCTATCTGTCGGGGTTACCCTGTCCCCTACGATCGGCTTACACATGTGCAAGTGTCGTTCATATGGAACATTTCTCCTCTTTTTCCTTCAAAGTTCTCATTTGAATATTTTCTACTACCACCAAGATCTGCATCGACAGCCACTATGCCTAGGCTCGCGCCCTAGGTTTTGAAATGGCCGCCGCACCCTCCTACTCATCGGGGTATGGCGCTCGCCCAGATGGCCAGGTGTGGGTCACGCGCATTAGAGCCATCCATTTTTAGGGCTAGTTGATTTGGCAGGTGATTTGTTACACACTCCTTAGCAGATTTCGACTTCCATGACCACTGTCCTGCTGTCTTAATCGACAAAGACCCTTTGTGGGTTCTAGGTTAGCGCGCAGTTGGGCACCGTAACCTGGCTTCCGGTTCATCGCGCATCGCCAGTTCTTCTTACCAAAAATAGCCCACTTGGAGCACCCGATTCCGTGGCGTGGCTCACCGGAGCAGCCGCACCATCCTACCTATTTAACGTTTGAGAATATGTGGAGGGGGTTGCACCCCCATGCCTCTAATAGTTGGCTTTACCTGATAGACCTCATAATGGGTTCCAGTTATCCCGAGAGAAACTTCGGAGGGAACCAACTACGAGATTGTTCGATTAGTCTTTCGCCCCTATACCCAAGTCAGTTGAACGATTTGCACATCAGTATCGCTTCGAGCCTCCACCAGAGTTTCATCTAGCTTCGCCCCGCTCAGGCATAGTTCACCATCTTTCGGGTCCCGATAGACGTGCTCCAACTCGAATCCTTCATAGAAGATCAGGGTCGTCCAGTGGTGCGGCCCGTGAGGGCCTCCCGCTTGTCAGCTTCCTTGCGCATCCTAGGTTTCAGAACACGTCGACTCGCACGAATGTCAGACTCCTTGGTTCATGTTTCAAGACGGTTTGGATGGGGAGCTCGCATGCTGTTGCAGCGCAGTGCCCCGAGGGAAACGCCTTTCGGCGCACGGGTACTAGCCGTCTCGATGACAGCCACGGGGGCGTTGCGACCTCGGATCGTTAAGGATCCTAAGTCCCTGTGAATAACATGCTAGTCCCTGGATCAATAGCTAGCACTTCACAGTCGATGAATATCATGTAAAACACAAGTCATTATTACACGAATAATCTAAAGTATAATTATTACAACTTGCATAGCCTATAGCTAGCTCAGATAAAACAGCGGAAACTAAGTAAAACTTGAGTCGATCAACACCTCAGGCTAGTTGCGTGAAGACCCGCAATCCCTACGCACCTTTTAGTCTTCGGATTATGTACATAAGACGTGCAACCAACAAGTTGGGTCAATACTTTGAATGTATTGGCCAATTACACCAAGGAAAGAATAAGACTATCTCTACATGCAAGGCTAAGTGTAGGATTTGGGGGTTCTTTTGCATAAGGCCAATTTTCTCTAAGTAAGAGGAAAAGAGGAAGAGTTTACCCTACTTTGTAAATTTTGATAAGTAGTATAGGGTCGAATGGAACACGTGGATATTACTCACCAAGTGTCCAATCAACCTAGCACTTGGATATTACGCACCAAGTTCCCAAAAATCCCACCCAATGGCGATATTACTCACTCCTTGGGGTTTATAAAACTTTATGTTTGGAAAAGAAAGAGGAAGATCTTTCAGAGGCTCCATCCTTCAGATGCTCAAAGTGTTCTTTTCCGTGAACTCGGCTGATCGATCAGATTGCAATACTCTCGAGAGGTTGCGCACTTTCCCCACAATCCACGATCAAGTCCTTTTACAGACCAGACCATGGCGCAGCCTTCCCTTAGTATCCCCTCTACCAGCTGGATCCAACTGTGCCATGAACCTCCAAATGTTGGTACCCCAGTGAGGTTTCCCACTAAGTACTAAGCCAAGACACAACCCATACGTATTGTGGATGCACTGGAAGCTTCAGAATTCTAGAACATGGCAAACTTCTTTGAGTCCTGGGTGGCCGTCCTCCACCAAATATCCACTCGTTGACCCGACAACCATTCTGCCTAGAAGAAAACTTAGTTTTATTTTGAAGGGGGTTTTGAGAAGAAAAGTTCACTCGAGAGAGCTCTCATACTTAGAAATTTTTTGAGTCTTTCGAACCCCCCAACGGTACTTAGTGTATAGCCTAGCAAGCAATACTTAGCAAAAACAAGGGAGACTAATAGGACGGAAATTCCTAAGTATAAAGCTACTCATGGCATGCTACAAAACCGCACTTGCAAAAATAGGAATAAGAAAATCTACTAAAGACCTACACATGCATACTACTAGATTTGAAGAGTAAAAACAGGCATAGTCAAAAACTGGGACATAATATGTACAAGTGGTGTAACTTGCCTTGATCCGAGCAGCACTCTACACAACAGTACTCCTCAGCGCACTCCGAACAATCTAACGAAAGACAAACATAGATCCAATCACAAATTGCACAAAACAATGCCACGATGGTAAATATGCATGCATGCAATAGGTAATATGCAAGGATGGATTCAATTTCGACCAAGGGTTTTATTCTGGGGTGTTGTTGAGTTGGGGATGTCATTAGTATCGTCTTCCCAAAGATTTTAAGTATTTTGGGGTCAAACTTAATTAAACAAGCTCATAAATAGATCTACACTTCCAAAGCACCTCGAAACAGACGTAAACGCTCTAAGCATGAAGTAAAAAATTTCCACAGAAGGTCTCGTAGATACAAAGCCAACGCAACAAGAATCAACTAAAACGGATCTACGGAAATTTTTCTAGGATTTAAATACTCTAATCTAAACTTTAAATCCTTCTGCAAGATTACTGCAGTAACCCAGCAATATTATTGTAGTTCTATGTTCTACTCAATTTTGCGAATCCAACGGTATATTATACGAAATTGTTGGACAAAAACTTGAATTACTATGAATTATACGAGATTAAAACACTTTCTGCCTATTTTAGAAAAAGACAGAGTGGCTACCAGCTACGCGACGACATGTGGCGTCTAGGGGTTGGGCCAGCGAGGCGTGCGGGGCTGACGAGGCGCGCTAACGTGGCAAGTGCCACGCGGCGCGACGCGATAGGTCGGTACCCCTTTGTCCTGGCCATCTAATCTTAGACGTCGGATTAGGATTGGACGGCTGGGAGGGGTGGTCGGTGACTCACCGTGGCAGGGCGGCGTGGATGACGGCGGATGGCGGTAGTGTGTCGGGGGCGGTCGGTGGTCGTCGGCATTGGCGAGGCGGTGCTCCCCTGGCTCGGTGGAGTAGACGACGGCGGCTGCCCTCTCGCCGCAGTTCTGATCCCAGGGATGGCGTCGGAACCCTCCCTCCGAGGCAACGGCGAACGGCGGCTGGATGTCGCGGACTCCGGTGAAGCTTCGGTGAGCAATTGCAGGGGCTGTTGTCTGCTACAGAGAGGGAAAACGGTGTGAGACGAACCGGCATAGCAAGGGGATATCGAAAAGGGAAAAAGGAGGGGGGGGGGCAGAGGCCGCCGGACCCTTGCCGTTGAGCGTCGGCGGTGCCGAACTCTGGCGAGGCCTATGGCGGCAGCCCAGTGGTGGTTGGCGGAAAAGAGCTAGTGTTCTTGGGGAGGCGGGGCAACTGCTATATAAAGGCGGCCTGGCGTGGCGCGGGGGTCGCGGAACCGAACTCCGATTCGGCCGGAGTTCGTTCCAGAGGCGGCAGCGGAACGAGTTCGTTCCGAACTCACCGCAGCGATAAGGACGACGGGGTGGGACCGGGGCATCAGCGTCTGCGGGGCGCGGGCTGGCTGCTGCTAGCGGCGTCTGGGCTGGCCCAGGGCGCTACGTGCCACCCGCTCTGCCAGGCGGGGCGGTAGATAGGTCACGGGCTGGTTTAGCCGGCCCGTTAGGCTAGAATCTCTTTTTTTTATTATATTTTTTTCTGTTTCACTAATTGTTTCATATCTTTTGCAAACGGACTCCGAATTAAGTGAGATTGGTATCTAAAAATTTGTAAAAAGAAGAAGATTAGTATGGGTTATCAAATGACACTTTTGCAAGGGTTTAGGAGGTTAGATTTTGTTTTACCCTTTTTAGTCTTTATATGACTATAGGGTTTAGGGAAAGTATTTGATGCGGCTTTTATTGTGTGATGCCATGATGCAAGGATATGATGCATGCTTCTAGTAACATCTGCAATCATAAAATTTGGGATGTTACACGGGGGCACCTAAGCTCCCTGGTCTTTGGCCTCCAACGCAGCCGACAACAGCAAAAATCGTTCCACATATGGCCAGGACACATCGCCGGCCCCCATCTGCTTCCCTCCCTGCAATTTGAAGCACTCTTTGACTCTCTTTTCAAAGTCCTTTTCATCTTTCCATTGTGGTACTTGTTCGCTATCAGTCTCTCACCTATATTTAGCCTTGGACGGAGTCTACCGCCCGACTTGGGCTACATTCCCAAACAACCCGACTCGTTTAAGGCACCTCGTGATGCGACAGGGTCCGGGCTAGGCAGGGCTCTCACCCTCCTAGGCGCCCCATTCCATGGGACTTGGGCTCAGTCCGGCGCTGAGGACGCCTCTCCAAACTACAATTCAGACGATGCAGGCGCCCGATTCTCAAGTTGGGTTGTTCCCGGTTCGCTCGCCGTTACTAGGGGAATCCTTGTAAGTTTCTTCTCCTCCACTTATTTATATGCTTAAATTCAGCGGGTGGTCCCACCTGGCCTGGGGTCGTGGCGAGAGCGTCATGTGCACCATTCAAAGAGTCTATCGAGGCCATCACGCCGGCTACGCGTCGGTGCACTGCGGTAAGTAAAGCGAGGTCGCTCACCATGCGCTGTGTCTGGCACGATGCGCCGACGGCCATATCTTCGGCCCACCACCCCTTGCGTGACGGGAGGCCAAATGCCGCAGCATGTTCCTTGATGAGGGTTTGGGAGCGTGTTTAACGTGACACCTAGGCATGCGTTCCCTTGGCCGAATGGCCTTGGACGCAACTTCCGTTCAAAGACTCGATGGTTTGCAGGATTCTGCAATTCACACCAGGTATCGCATTTTGCTATGTTCTTCATTGATGCGAGAGCCAATATATCCGTTGCTGTGAGTCGTTTGGATTAAATAGATTTGTAGCACGGGAAGTGATCAGCAAGCCGGCAGCATCACCGAGCTAGGCATAGTGTTCCTTGACGCCTTTGGCTCCGTGGGTTCTTTTACCTCGAGCCCCCACCCCGAGGAGATGAGGTTATCTAGGACTTGGCCAAGCAACAGAAAATGCCACCGCTCAGCGGGATAGATAACGTGTGCATGGTCTGTTTTGGTCACCGTCACGACAATGATCCTTCCGCAGGTTCACCTACGGAAACCTTGTTACGACTTCTCCTTCTTCTAAAGGATAAGGTTCAATGGACTTCTCACGACGTCGGGAGTGGCGAACTGCCCCCGTCGCCGTGATCCAGACACTTCACCAAACCATTCAATCGGTAGGAGCGACAGGCGGTGTGTACAAAGGGTAGGGACGTAGTCAACGCGAGATGATGACTTGCGCTTACTAGGCATCACTCATTGAAGACCAACAATTGCAATGATCTATCCCCATCACGATGAAATTTCCCAATATTACCCAGGCCTGTTGGCCAAGGCTATATACTCATTTAATACATCACTGTAGCGCGCGTGCGACCCAAAACAACTAAGGGCATAAAAGACTTGTTATTGCCTCAAACTTCCGTCACGTAAACGGCGATAGTCCCTCTAAGAAGCTAGCTGCGAAGGGATGGCTCTGCATAGCTAGTTAGCAGGCTGAGGTCTTGTTCGTTAACGGAATTAACCAGACAAATCGCTCCACCAACTAAGAACGGTCACCACCACCCATAGAATCAATAAAGAGCTCTTAGTCTATCAATCCTTGCTATGTTTGGACCTGGTAAGTTTCCCCGTGTTGAGTCAAATTATGCCGCAGGCTCCACGCCTAGTGGTGCCCTTCCATCAATTCCTTTAAGTTTCAGCCTTGCAACCATACTCCCCCAGGAACCCAAAGACTTTCATTTCTCATAAGGTGTTGGCCGAGTCTATAAGCAACATCCACTGATCCCTGGTCGGTATCATTTATGGTTAAGACTACGACGGTATCTCATCGTCTTCGAGCCCCCAACTTTCAGTCTTGATTAATGAAAACATCCTTGGAAAATGCTTTTGCTGTTGTTTGTCTTTCATAAATCCAAGAATTTCACCTCTGACTATGAAATACGAATGCCCGGACTGTCCCTATTAATCATTACTCCGATCTCGAAGGCCAACACAATAGGACCGGAATGGCTTGCTTTGAGACTTTAATTTCTTCAAAGTAACAATGTTGGACACATAACCCAGCTAATTAAGGCTTGGAGCACATCGCTGGCTGAAGGGTCGAGTAGGTCGGTGCTCGCCGTGAGGCGGACCAGCCGACCCAGCCCAAAGTCCAACTACGAGGTTTTTAACTACAACAACTTAAATACACGCAATTGGAGCTGGAACTACCATGGCTGCTGGCACCAGACTTGCCCTCAAATGGATCCTCGTTAAGGGATTTATATTGTACTCATTCCAATTAACAGACACTAATGCGCTCGGTATTTTTATT
The DNA here is from genome assembly GCA_910589775.1 of Avena eriantha. Taxonomy (NCBI): domain Eukaryota; kingdom Viridiplantae; phylum Streptophyta; class Magnoliopsida; order Poales; family Poaceae; genus Avena; species Avena eriantha. Next base: position 158,785 of record CAJUXJ010001581.1, read on the forward strand.
TATTGTCACTACCTCCCCATGTCAAGATTGGGTAATTTGCATGCCTACTGCCTTCCTTGGGTGTGGTAGACGTTTCTCAGGCTCCCTCTCCAGAATCGAACCCTAATTCTCCATCACCGGTCACCTCCATGGTAGGCCCCTATCCTACCATCCAAAGTTGATAGGGAGGATAGTTGAATGATGTGTCGCCCGCACGAGGGCCATGTGATCCGTCGAGTTATCATGAATCATCGGATCAGTGGGCAGATCCTGTGTCAACCTTTTATCTAATAAATGGGCCCCTCCGAGAAGTTGGGGTTTGTTGCACGTATTTCCTCTAGAATTACTATGGTTAACCGAGTAGCACGTACCATCAAACAAACTATAACTCATTTAATGATCCATTCATAGTTTCACAGTTCAAATTGGTTCATACTTGCATATGCATGGCTTAATCTTTGAGACAAGCATATGACTATTGGCAGGATCAACCAGTTAGCACGTCCTGTTTGACATCCAACATTGGTAGCAATCCACCCTTGCAGGCAGACAACGGCCGAGCCAATTGTCGCAATTGAGGGGGCTAAGCTTTCCTTCTCCTACTAGCATCGATCTAGTAAATTGCGTCTCCTACCACTAATTATGGAGGCAACATCCCAATCTATGACACGTTCTGATCTGGATACCTTTTGTGTCGGTTCTAGACACCAGAAGGGCCATGAGCCTTTATCGTGAGCAGCATTCGAAACAAACAGCAAGAGCGAGGTTTCCTTGATAGCACTAAGAATGAAACATGCCAGCACCACGAGGCAACGCCGCAAGCGCCATTAGGCCATAGCGGTACACCGAAGGTGTCCGCCGCGATGCAAACATGTATGAAGCACCACTTCCCGTAGGTTGGGTACCTACACGCAAGCCCTTGAAAAGGCAACAATAACATAAGCCACACGAATGATGGGAAACGGTGTCGGTAGTCAGCCGCACGAGGACGGGGGATCTACCAACAAACACGGGTCCAAAGCTACTCATGCGCTCGCGTAGCCACAATAGTCTAGCCTACCAAGCCTCCTCCCACGCATAGCATGGGAGAATCGCTTGCACGAAGGCGTCATGAGTGGCCACATCGTGCGTGTGTTACATCGGCAACAATACCATAACAGGGCCAATGCTCTCCTTCTCCTACTAGCATCGGTCTAGTTAGGTGCGTATCCTACCACTCAATGTGAAGAGGTAGGGGCAACATCCGGTTCTACGACACGTTCTAATCCGGAAAGCTTTCTCTAAAGGGAGAAGGGGAAACTCTCTCCTTCTCCTACTAGCATTGATCCCATTAGTTGCGTATCCTACCACTCACCGTGGAGAGGTAGGGCAATGTCCCGTTCTACGACACGTTGTGATCCGGAGAACTTTCTCTGAAGAGACGAGGGGACGACGGGCAATGCTCTCCTTCTCCTACTAGCACTACAAGAAATGTGTTAACTTGTGACCTTCTCATAGTGACGGGGAATGAAATCGTCATAGATCTATGACGATTTCACACACGATGGTCATAGGCTATTTAGAGAGGTTAAAACCTTATAGAATTACGACGTTTTGTGTCGGAATCGTCATAATTTCATCATATAAAATTGTCATAATCTACACGGTACAACTTAGAGCCTTATTTATACCCCATTATGACCAATTTAAATCGTCATGTCGTCTAAAATATGGTACGTTCAATTGACTAGTTGGCCACATCAGCAATTATACCTACGTGGCATGTCTATGTGTCTGTTTTTGACCCATGTGTCTGTTTTTACCCGTTTATGTTTTGTGGCATGTTTATTTCGCAAAAAAAGAGGAAAGGGGATTTGAACCCACGACCCCTCGTACATCACAAGACACCTAACCACTAGGCCAACCAATCGTTAGTGTAATACTACTATAACTCTACCTTATAGTATAACTTGTTTGGGACTGCCTCTATCATTATTAGAAATAATGAAGAAAAAAAGGCGCGCGTTGGGAGGTCGAACCCACAACCCCTTGCAGTCATTGCGCGAGGGCAACCACCAGGACAACATCCCGTTGTTGTCTTGAAATAGCGTGCTTCGAGAATTAATCTTCCTCTTGTCTGTTGGGCCTTGTCCACGAAACTGGATTAGGTCAGGCCCGCGAAGTAGATAGTGTTTTCTTGCGCCGGTTTTACTTGCCATGTGGTAGATGAAATCCGGGCCAGCTCGGCAGGTCCGGCTATGTGTTTTTTTCTGTTTTCTTAATTCTTTTGTATCTCTTTCATATGAAGTCTAAATGAATTGATTTTTGTCTCTATATTTTTATAAAATTCAGTAGATCATCTCAGATTGTTAATTAGTAATACTTTTACAAATTAACAATAGTGGAATTACTAATTCCACATTAGTCCATAGTAGAGACACTAGAATAATTCAAAATATGATCTTGAAATTAGGATTTTTAATTAAAAAATTAGGTGAGTGCAATGCACATTTGCAATATTTGAAGTTTGATATTTTCCTTGCAACTATGTCAAATAAAATGATGCGACGTGAAGGTTTTATATTGTTTGGACCGTTTTTGAATTTCTTATACCCGTTTCAAACTATGGTCAAAACGACGGGCATGAAGGTTCTTATCTCGGGGCTGGGTCTCGCTAAACTTGCATTCGATCTCTGATGAAATGGCATATTGTGAGTCTAAAAATGATTTTTGCAAAAAATCAGGAGCATTAGATAATGTACCTATAGTTCAAATCGGACCCCTTTCCTACCGATTCGGCACACATTTGTCTTTTTCACCAGAGATAGATGGAAAAGTTTGAGATACCCCATTTGGGACATTCTACACTTAAAGTGGTCTAGTATTATTTAAAAATGGGTTGGTACCGTTTTGAAACTTTCGTCTCGTGGTTGCTTCACAAAATACCCTATTTTTGGCGCTCGAAAAATGGAAAATGGGTTTTTCTGTGCGACGAAAAGGAGAACTTCCTCCTGCAACATTGTTCACCATCCCAAGATGCACAAGAGTGCATAATATGGACACATTACCACAAACTATGTCGTGATTCTGGCCATAACATTGGTCATTTGGCCTGAAAGCCATGAAACCTCGAACATGATAGGTTATTTCTGTGAAGTTTTTTTCAAAATGCAATCAATATACCATGTTTGGTATTTTTTCTTGCAACTATGTCACATAATATGACACCATGCGAAAGATTTAGCTTGTTCGGATTATTTTTGAATTTTTCATGCCCGTTTCCAAATTTTCCCGTTTCAAACTATGGTCGAAACGACGGACATGAAGATAGGGGATAAGCCTGGCTAAACTTGCATTGGATCTCTGAAGTAACATCATATTGTGAGTCTAAAAATAATTTTTGCAAAAAATCATGAGCATCAGATCATGTACCCGTAGTTCAAACCGGACCCATTCCTACCGATTCGACACACATTTGTGTTTTTCACCAGGGGTGGACGGAAAGGTTTGCGAATCCCTGGTTGGGTAATTGTCCATGTAATGTGGTCTAGTATTTTTGAAAAATTGGATGGTAGCATTTTTGAATTTAACATTTGGTGTTGCTTCACGAAACGCCCCGATTTTGGCACTCGAAAAAGAGAACATGATTTTTTCATGTGACGGAAAGGAAAACTTCCTCCTGCAACATCGTTCTCCGTCCCAAGATGCACATTTGTGCATAACATGGGCACACTATCACAAACTTTAACGTGAATATAGCCACAATACTGGTCGTTTGACCCGAAAGCCATGAAACCTCGAACATGATAGGTCATTTTTGTGAAGGTTTTTTCGAGATGCAATCAATATACCAAGTTTGGTATTTTCCTTACAACTATGTCACATAATATAACACCACACGAAGGATTTACCTTGTTCGGATTATTTTTGAATTTTTCATGCCCGTTTCCAAATTTTTCCCGGTTCGAACTATGGTCGAAACGACGGGCATGAAGTAAGGGGATGAGACTCGCTAAACTTCCATTGGATCTCCGAAGTAACATCATATTTTGAGTCTAAAAATGATTTTTGCAAAAAATCATGAGCATCAGATCATGTACCCGTAGTTCAAACCGGACCCACTTCCTACCGATTCGGCACACATTTGTCTTTCTCACCATGGGTGGACGGAAAGGTTTGTGAATCTCTAGTTGGGAAATTGTCCATGTATGGTGGTCTAATATTTTTGAAAAATTGTATGGTAGCATTTTTTGAATTGAACATTTGGTGTTGCTTCACAAAACACCCCGATTTTGGACTCGAAAAATAGAAAATGGTTTTTTTGTGTGACGAAAAGGAAAACTTCCTCCTGCAACATCGTTCACCGTCCCAAGATGCACATTTGTGCATAATATGGGCACACTATCACAATACCACGAATGTAGCCATAATACTGGTCGTTTGACTCGAAAGCCATGAAACCTCGAACATGATAGGTCATTTCTGTGAAGGTTTATTCGAGATGCAATCAATATACCAAGTTTGGTATTTTTCATTGCAACTATCTCACATAATATGACACGCATGAAGGATTTACATTGTTTGGAGGGTTTTTGAATTTCCTATGCCCGTTTCAAAAATATTCTATTTCAAACTATGGTCAAAACGACGAGCATGAAGATAGCGGATGAGCCTCGCTAAACTTGCATTGGATCTCTGAAGGAACATCATATTTTGAGTCTAAAAATGATTTTTCAAAAAATCATGAGCATCATATAATTACATGTAGTTTAAATTGGACCCACTTCCTACTGATTCGACATGAATTTGTCTTTTTACCAAGGGTGGACAGAAAGGTTTAAGATACCTCAGTTGGGACATTGTCCATGTAAGGAGGTCTATTATTTTTTAAAAATACAACGATACCATTTTGAAACTTTTATTTGGTGGTTGCTTCACGAAACACTCCATTTTTACCACTCGTGAAATGATTTTTTTTGCACCAATCAAATCGCAGAAATGTGTCTCCCACGGATCGGCCCTCCGTGCCTGATCTGGTACGTCCAATTCCCATCGAAGGGCTGTCATTTGGGCAAACAAACACACGCGCCCACCTGAATCTCCAGCTGCATCTCACTTCCCCACATCCTGGATCGGCCGCCACAACCGCTAACCCTAGGCCTAGCCGCAGATTGAGCCCCTCTCCCACCTCTTCTAAGCCGCGCCGCCACTACTCCCACCTCACGTGTTGCACGCTACCGGCCTCGAGCTCCTGCCAGATAGAAGCACCGCGGTCCACACGATAGAGGCAGCGGCGGCCACCAGCCAGGACCACAGGAGGAGATCCAGCGGCCTCACACTTGCTTGTCACGAGCTTGCCCCCCGCGTCGCTCCTGCCACCAGTCGCCATAGAGATGGCGGCCAAGCTTCCTCTGCTGGTAGCTGCAAGATCCCCTTCCCCGTGTCATCCTCCACGACGTGGGCGGCGCTGCTCCTCCTCTAGGGCTTGCGGACCTCCCTGATGGACTCCTCTCTCCCTCGCCCCTCTGTATGTCAATATCTCTATTTCTCTCTGTAGGCACCCCTGGTCGTCATGGTGGAGCCTGACTGGTCTCCTCCTCCGGCGTGGACCCAGCTCATCCCTGGCGCCCGCATCTTCCCCAACACGTAGGCACGTTGACCCTCAACGGCGTCGGCCTTGCCCGCTTCCTCATGGTCCTCGTTGTCACCTCCAACTGCACCAGCGACCACGCGCCTCCTGCCTTGATGACGACCTCCCGAGCTCCCGGCTCGAAGATGTACAAGAAGGGTCGTCGAGTTCTCATACAACTACTTAGTCGCTTCAGTAAGTTCTTTGCCTGCTCCCATCTTTATCCATTGTGGAATTGATTTGAAATCTGTCGATGTGGTATGGTTTGGGCTCGATGTATCCATGGTTTTTGCTCGATTTATGGTATCACGTTCTATGGAGGTGGTCTCAAACTGACTTAAGTTCTAATAAACAATTATGTAGTTATATGCCTTGTTCCAACTTGTCTTTAGGTTTCTTTCAAAAAAACTTGTCTTTAGGTTTAGGGTTTTGTTCTTGTACTCTTTATTCCTGGGTAGTTTTGACTCAATCTTGGTTAATAAACGATAAGTAGCAGATTTGATGATTGACATGGTATCATATTCTGTCCAATGGTGTCTTTTGACAAGTTATGCTTTCTTGACAATGTACATCTGTTCATGTGGAGATGGTATTCTAGTGGACACTTGTAGTCACTTGTACTAAGTGTTTCTGTGTAGATGGTTGTCTCGTAGCTATAGGACCTTTGATCATTAATGTCCAGCCAAATCTCAGTGGAATGTATGTGCCTTAGATGCTTGGTTCTACTTTGTATGTGGCTACTGTATGTTATGATGCTTTGTTCTACTTGTGGTTACCTCAAGAGTGGATAAGATAGTTATCCAGTGCAATCTTGGCAGTAATCCACACGTGCAAACTTGTGGTTACTTAAATTGAAAAATGATGCCGGCGTGTTAACTTAAGCACACATACTGTATGTGGTTTTACTGCTGATGTGTTAACTTAAGCACACCATGTTAACTCAAGTTAGATATATGATTTAAACCTCAAGTTGGCGTTACTACAACTAAAAATGTCAGTAGCATTTCCCTTTGTTTTATGTGGCATATCCCTTTTTTGCTACTGTATTTCGAACAACCTCATTAATTTTTTCCTGCTCTATTATCTTGCACTGGATTGGTACTGTCATTGCCATGTACTAATATATATTAGCTGCTTCTACATTGTGTAATCCCTCATGCTTCAGGATCAATTCCTAGCTGCTTCAACATCTGTTCATTATTCTGTTTCTAGTTATTTTATTGTCAAAAGGTGTATATCCATGTCCCAGTCATAAATTAGATCACTAAATAAATAAGAGTCAATGATCCCATGTTATGCAAAGATAGTTATGTTTAGGGATTAGGCTTCTCTACTGCATCCATGTTTATGTAAAGAGTCATGTTACCAGCTCATGGTATTGTTGTAAAGAAGCTTTCTTGATTCTTTCAATGTTTATTTTTGTATATACTGTAGAATACTGAAAGTTTTTATTTACAAATTGGTTGCCAGGTTGATTTGTTGTATCTTAGGTATGTCTAATGTTGTTGTTCCTTCTTTATAGGAGCTAAAGAGCCAAGAAATCTGAAGTGAGTGAGTAAAGACATGAAGAGTAGCCAACAAATAGTAGTCACTTCTTGTAATAGTTGGGCATATATCTGCAATCGACTGTAAAGATTGTAATAGCGAGTTTAAAATAATTTCATGGGTTTACGATTGTTATCTCTCTCAAATATTGAATAATGTATGTAATCTCAAACTGGTGAATAAAATCAATGACTCAAACAATGTGCCTTTTTGGTTACTCCCTCTGTTCCGGTTTATTAGGCACGCACGTAGTTTAAGGAAAAGTTTGACCATTAATTTTGGTGAACAAATTTTACATAATATGTCACAAAAATTATACCATTGGATTCATCTTTAAAACTACTTTCCAATGATATATTTTTTAGGACATATATTGCATATTTTATTGGTCAAAATTGATGGTCAAACTTGTTCTTAAACTACGTGCATGCCTAATAAACCGGACCGGAGGGAGTATTTGTTATGTGCTATCTGTCACGAATATTGATGAATGGAGCCAATTTGTGAGATTTATTGACAGGTCGGGCCTATTTGAGAAGTGGGACCAGCTCCTGAAATAAGGATGAATTAAATTTAAATGGACTGTAAATAGGCTATGTCCCATAATATAAAAAGGCTGAAATTTTTGGATTGGCCCATGTAGCAGATGAGAACTAGCAAAAAAACGCATGCGGAAATCTGGGCTTGGCCCATTTAAATGACGGACGTGGAGTGGGCTGATTCTTCGCCATGTCGGATTGGCCACGTAGGATCCAACGTGACATGGTCATTTTTGCCGTGACGATATCAGATCGCGATAACGTCTATGATGATACAATATCGTCATAGACGGTTATGACGATTCCGCAAAAATCATCGTTATAGTTCATTTGCGACGCTCAGCTTTCGACGATCTCGAAATCGTGATAGAATCGTCATAAACGGACTACTATGAAGATTCTGTGACGAAAATGGAGGGTCATATATAGCCAGATTCCTTGTAGTGTAGCATCGGTCTAGTTAGTTGCGTATCCTACCACTCACTTTGGAGAGGTAGGGGCAATGTCCCGTTCTACGACACGTACTGATCCAAAGATCTTTCTATGAAGGGGCGAGGGACGAGCGAAAGTGTATATGACGACTATCCACCCGGATTGACCGAGCAGAAGTTGCCCATATGGAACACGAAAAACATAATGCAGCAATCACCTTTTTGGGGAATCATGCTGTTTGCAAATGTTTAGGTGTCGTTGTATTGGGAATAGCAGTACCTAAGAAGGTTGGATAGAGGTGTGGGGACTAGCAGGGAAGCTATCGATGGCGTCCGCAGGCGGGATTGGATACAAGCAAGCGTAGCAGGACGCAGGAAGTACCCAAGTTCAGAGCCCTCGTGATGAGGTAAAACTCCTACTCCTGCCGATCTGACTATGGGTGATATACGAACTACAAGTGCTCCTCGAGCTGTATTCTCTAGCTACTACCTTAAATGCATTGATACCAACCCTTTCTACTGAGGCCTTGCCTCTCCTTATATAGGCAGAGAGGCAACTGTGTCACTGGCCAATCTAACTGGCGGGCCCCACAGGCGGGTCCCAGCCGGCTGGTCATCTATAGTATCCGGTACAGCATGTCCCATCGGTGTATGAGCGGTATGGCTATCGTAGGCACAGTGGACGCCGTGCGAGCTTGTCGTTAGCATCGGGCCACTGTTCCTGCGTCATCCCCACAAAGTATTCGGTATGGTCGAGTAGTTGCAGTCTTGTCGTCGTACAGGGCGTACCGCTTACTGATCCGCACGTCGCCATGTCTCCTTGATTGGTTCCGCCTACACTGTCGTAGTCGGCTGCTTCTCGCTGATCCGGCTACCATGCGATAGACGGCCTGGCTTGCCTTGTCCAGCTGCACTTGGCCAGCCGGACGCGATCCGACTGCCCTGTTTCTTGTCCGGTTGGGGTATCTGGGGGTCATCCCCCGACACTAGCCCCCGAGCACATGAGGATTCCGCCCTTAGGCGAAATGTGCGCGCGCTCCCTCTTCGTTTTGAATTTGTGACCGGCTATGCCTGGTGGTTGCGCTACCCGTGACATTAGTGCTGACGCCGGCCACACGCGCATGCGCCATCATTACTCTGCGGCGGGCAGCATAACGTCCCGTCGCACGTCGCCTCGGGAAACTGCCGCCTGACGCTTCGGTTCCCGCTCCAGGATCTTCTGCGCACCCCGCGTCTGCACACATGATCTGGGCGGCGGTTGGGGTGAGGGTCGCCTGGATGGGTGCCACATGGCGCTGCGGATGGTTGCCCTTCCGGTCCTTTAAAGGGACGCACCAGGGGGCAGTTCCTTTCCTCCGCTCCCCCGCTTCCAGTTGCCTTCTCCCCTTCTGTGCTCCTGCTCTCTGCACCTTGCCGACGCTGCCCCTGTAGCCCGCTGCGCCACCCATTTGCCGTCGTCGGCGGTACGGGTGAACGTTAATCGTCCGCCACCACGCCCTCCGACGAGCCGGAGATGGCCGCTGAACGCGGAGCGTGGTGTGGCTCCTCCGTCACGATGACCACATCCAGAAGTACCGCGCCACCCGCGTCCTTTCGCCGGAGGAGGAAGTAGAGGTGCGGCTTGCGCCGGCGGGAGAGGTGTCGCCGCATCCGTCGTAGGGAGAATGGGTGATTTTCCTCTCGGACCTAGCGCACGGGTTCGTGTTGCTGGTGCACCCGTTCTTCCTCACATTCCTCGCCTTCTTCGACCTCCGCGTCCACCATCTCGGTGCCAACGCAATGGGCACGTTGGTGCACTTCATGGCCTTCTGCGAGAGCTACCTCGGGATCCAGCCGGATCCCGGGCTCTTCTGCCAGCTCTTCCGAGTCCGGCCACAAGTGCAGTTTACGAAGGGGCCGCTAGTCGTCTGTGGCGGCGCCTCCATCTACTCCTGTGCGGACCGACTACCCAAAGTTCCGGCTGCATGACATGGTACGACTGTGGCGGCAGTCGTACTTCTACGTCAAGAACTGCACCAACATGGACCGGATCAACCTTCCGGCGTTCCAAGATGTTGATTCTATCCAGCAGCACTGGGACTTGAAGATTTATGGCGACAAGGCAGAGTCGGACGCGATGTTGCAACGCATGCGCTCCCTCGTCACATGCCAGCTAATCGGCCTGGACATCACCCTTAGCTGGATGTCCCGGCTGATGATGCCGTTGCAGCAGCGAGCTCACAAGATGTGCTTCTACTCTGGCCGGCTGGACCCGACTCGGCTGTCGCGCCGCGATCCCCGCTACCACAACCTGGAGGAGTGGGTGTGGACGATCACCAAGGATCGGTTGTCGGAAGGCTGGACCTTCAGGTTGGCCCCCTACAACCGGGACAACAGCGCGCCCCGGGTAGGTCCTTTTAGCCGGAGATTTCTTTTGTATCTCTTGCCCTTATTTTTGTTTTATCTGACTAATCTTTTGTATTCGGCAGATCTTCGCTTGCATCCTTCGTGAGGAGGGCGACGCCCCCCTCGAGACGTTCACGCCTGACTTGCCCGAGACGCGTGCTTGGTAGTTTGGCAAGGAGTCGGACGGGGATGGGGATGCCTTCCCCAGCCGGAACGATGAACCGGCCGTCGACCCCCACACGCAGGCTGACAAGGAGGAAGAGGACGCGCCAGCCTCCGATCCAGCGCAGCACCTTGCGACGGACGGCGACTCTAGCCAGTCTAGCGCTGGCGGGAGCAGCTCTAGCCGGCCTACCGCAGAGGAGCCGGCCCCCAAGAGGAGCCGGACCAGCGCCCTTCCGCCGAGTCGCCTTGGCCGGAAGAAGGGGCCGCCTCCGGTGGTACAGGGGTAAGTTCTTCTCTGGGCGCCCTTGCTATATTTGCTTCTTTCAGTGTCTTTGGCTTACTTGCTTCTTTTTCTTTCTTCTCTTCTTCTATCTTTTTAGCACACTGGTCTCCTTTGGAGCCGCGAGCCTGGCGCGAGCGCCGACCGGGTCGCCACCTCGCATGCCGGCCATATCTGTCTCCGCCCCTTCTTCTTCCGAGGCGCCGCCTCCGCCGCCACCTCGAGCCGAACCGGCTGCCTCAGCCGGAGCAGAGGGCCCCCGGTCGGACATGGTGGCCCAGCCGGAAGCGGAGGGTCCTCAGCCGGGCGGCTCTTCTACAAGCACGTGGGGGGCAGCAACCGACAAGGCGCTCGTTGGACAACAACTCCAAGGACAAGTCGGGAGAGGAGTGGAGGACAGCGGTGGTTGCCGCGAAGGAGTCCCTGGCTGCCAACGCCGTTGATGACGACGCCTCCTCCGCCGCCTCACTGACAGATCTCGCCGCCACCCTCGAACTGGCGGTGAAGGAGATCCGGCTGCTGGAGGCTGCAGCCAGCGGGAACTGGTCCCTGGAGCAGAAGCTTGCTGCTGCCAACGGGACTTCCTAGAGTAAGTTTACCTCAAACGGATCTTTTTTTACTGATAACCGGCTTTGTTGCAGCTATCCTCATGTGCGCTCAGCGCGAGATCGATCGCTTGAAGAAGCGAACGACTGGTTGAGCAAGTCCAACTCCACTCTGCGGCTTCAAAACAAGGATTGGCATGCGAAGGTGGACGGTTTGGAGGCCACCGTCAAAGAGCGTGACGCCTCGCTCGCCAGCCAGATCGAAGCCTTCAACCTTCTCGAGGCCTAGAACAAGGACCAAGAGAAGGAGATCAAACGGCTAGCGACGAAGGAGAAAGCCTTGGTGGAGGAACTGATGCAAGTCAGTCACATGGGTAAGGGTAAGTTCCCTTTTTCCGTCTCCTCTGTCTTTCCGGATCCGGTAGCCAGATCTAACTATCTTTTTCTAACAGCATTTTATCCCGACATAGACCTGCTGGCGTACAACCGGCTACAGGACAACTGGCCGGGAGCGCAGCCGACGGCCCAGGAGCTTGTCGTTCTTCTCGGTGAGGAGGCTACCAAGCTCCGCCAAGCAGCGCATGCTATCTTCTCATTTATGTGGCTGGATGCTCCGGTCCCAGAGACGATGGCGCAGCTAGCTGCGAAGGTAGGGGAGGTTCCGGCGGCGGTGGACCGGCTACGGGACTTGGCGGCGCAAGCTGGAGCGGTGATGGATCTAGCCCTCATGCTTTCGTGGTACAAGGACGCTCGTGTCGAGAAGATCGACGGAGGCTTCTGCGCCGGCGCCGACCTTTCCGCCATCCGCCAGGCCCATCCAGCGCTCCGAGGCTCTGCCATCAAGATCGCCGACTACGTGGATCCCGACGAGGTGCTCACCGACTCAGAGTCCGTCGGTACTCAGGATGCAGAAACCTCGACGAAGCCGGCTGTGGGAGCCAGAGCTGGGTCGAGCGCCGCGCCTCCTCCTCCGGCTGAGGCTGCTTCTAGGCAAAGTGCTCCGCACGGCAATGTTCCTGCCGCTTAGTTGTTGCCCCGGGATGCCAGGTGTATTTGTTTGTCTTGTTTTTCCTTGAAACTCGTCTGTCTGTACCGGCTGCTTGTGGCGCTGGGTAAACTTATGGGAGTTTCGTCTCCTCCTTTCATTTTAGTGTTGATTCTGGACTAGCTTGGTTTCCCTTCAACTTGTGTGTTTTGCATATTCTTTCAATATTTCGCAGATTGACTTTATCCGGCTGACTTCGCTCGGCTACACGCCTTTAGCCGGGGGAACTGCACCTCCAGTGGGGGCGCGCTAGCGCACCCACTAGGTGGAGCCCCCGAGATTCGGAGTAGCTGCGTAGCTAGGTACTTCGAATCTTCCTTCTTTTCCCGAATCCTCTAACTTTATCCGACTAGACGCGTCATAGTTGGTTGCTTCCGCTGGCTGAACACCTTCAGCCGGGGGAACTAACATTCCAGTGGGGGCACGCGAGCGCACCTAGTGGGTGTAGCCCCCGAGATTCGGAGCGCTTGATGAAGGCAAGGACTTCAAATCTTCTTCTCTTTTCTTCTTGAATTCCGACTCGAAGTAGTCGTACAAGAATATACATACACATACATTCTCATATGTTAATAGGTTAGTCTGCTAAACTGTAGCCGGGAGCCGGATTTTTTTTGAAAACTAGCTTGTGCCTTTCTGGATACTTGGTCGCTTTCCCGTGTGCTCTGCCGTTTTTGTTGCGTCCTTGACGGGCAGCCGGGTGGCGGTCTGCAGCCGGAATCGAAGGGAGCTGACAGTACATCGCGCACGGTACTAACAGCTTAGCGGCCGGATTGTCTTAAGCTAGTTGCGAGGCCGGGACACACGATCTGTCGCGTATCCTCCTTGCTTTTCATGTGGGATGCCTCGGGATTTTCCTCTTGCTAGTCGGACAGCCGGGTTGCGGTCTGTAGCTAAGACGAAGAGTGGGCCTCTGACATCGTCGCACATTACTCGGCTGGTTTGTTGACTTAGCAGGTCGGGCCAGCCAGCGAGCCCCCGAGTAGGGGTTGCCGGAGCCGAAAAATCAGAACCGGAAAACAGATGCAAACACATTTCTAGCAAGGAGCCCCCGAGCATCTCGTAGGGGTCCGCACATAGGGTTTACGGGATACATACACTGTCTGGTGTAAACCGGGCACAGCAAGGCCGTGTTCCAGGGATGCTCGGTCTCCTCGTCTAATTTGTCCATCTTTTTCTTGCGTGGCTGTTACGCGTTGATGAGGTAGTAGGATTCATTGGGCAGCGCCAGGCTGATGATGAAGTGGCCCTCCCAGGGTGGCGATAGCTTGTGCATGCCCTTCGTGCCTTGTACCAGCCAGAGGACCAGGTCGCCCTCGCGAAACATGACTGGGCGGATCCGACCTGAATGGTAGCGGCGTAGTCGTCCCTAGTACAGGGCCAACCTGGACAATGCCAACTCGCGGGTCTCCTCAAGGAGGTCCACACCATCCTCCTGTGCCTCTTGGTTGGTCTTTTCGTCATAAAGGATCTTGCGCAGGGAGTCGAACTCGATATCCGCGGAGAGGACGGCTTGCGATCCAGAGACCAGGAAGAACGGAGTGTAGCCGGTTGACCTATTCGGCATGGTGTGGAGGCTCCATAGCATAGCCAGAAGCTCCTCGATCTAGCATCCGGGTGACCCCTCCAATGCCTCGATGAGGCGCGGCTTGATTCCGGCTAGCACTAAGCCGTTTTCCCTTTCGACTTGCCCATTGGACCGCGGGTGCATGACGGAGGCGAGGTCCAGCCGGATGCCCTTATTGCTGCAGAATCGGGCGAAGGCCCCCTTGGCGAAGTTCGTGCCATTGTCGGTGATCATGTTGTTGGGGTAGCCGAACCGGTTGATGATGTCGGTGACGCAGGTAACGACTGTCGCCCCGTCCAGCTTCGGGATGGGCTTTGCCTCGATTCACTTTGTAAATTTGTCCACTACCACCAACAGATGGGTCATGCCCGCACGTGCTCGCTTGAACGGACCGACCATGTCGAGGCCCCAAACCGCGAAGGGACAGGTAATCGATATGGTCTTGAGCACCGAAGTCAGCATGTGCCTGAGCTGCCCGAAGCGCTGACACCGATTGCACGCGCGGACTAGCTGTTCAGCGTCCTCGAGGGCGGTGGGCCAATAGAAACCATGGCGAAACGCCTTGGCGGCTATCGCCCTTGATGAAGCGTGGTGCCCGCACTCGCCCTGGTGGATGTTTTTGAGTAGCCAGTAGCCCGTGTCCACATCGACACACCTCTGGAAGATGCCGGATACGCTGCCCTTGTACAGTTCGTTGTTGATGTTGGTGTACGTGTGCGCGCGGCGCCGGATTTGCCTGGCCTCCACCTCATCTTCCGGAAGCTCCCCGTTGGCGATGTAGTTCATGAAGGGCTGTGCCTAGGATTGCACTTCCCGAATGATGAGGATGCTCCCGCTCTCCGGTTGATGGTCGTCGTCGGGCCGTCCGGATGAGGTACCCGGGATGGAAGCCCCCGAGCCGCTTGGCTAGTCGGCAGCCCCCGGGTCTTGCGAGCCGGAGGGTACTGATTTGATGGAGTTGGTGCGGACCTTCTTCTTTGGAGGTTCTGCCAGCTCCGCCTCTATCGCCCCGTCAGCCGGAGCGCTCCCTTCCCATATGATGGAATCTGACTCGGGTGATGGGTTGATGGAGGGCTTGCGCAGGTGCTCCAAGGAGACCCCGGGTGGGATCGCCTGCCTGGTGGGTCCAATTCGGGCGAGCAAACCGGCTGCCTCATTGTTGGCGCGAGGGACGTGATGAAATTCGCACCAGTCGAAGGAGGCACTGAGCTTCTGTTTGTGGAACCGGTAGAGGGCCATGTTTGGATCACAGGCGTCCCATTCTCTGGATACTTGCTGCACCACAAAATCTGAATCACTGAAGTAGAGGATCTGGTTGACACCAATTTCCTTGGCTAGCCAGAGTCCGTGCGCCAGTTCCTCGTATTCGGCTACGTTGTTGGAGGCCTTGAAGTGGATCTGCAGGACGTACTCCAGCCGGTCTCCCTTGGACGAGGTGAGCACGATGCCGGTTACCAAGCCCCTGAGCATCTTCGACCCGTCGAAGTGCATCTTCCAGTGGTCCGAATCCGGAACGGGTGGGAGATACTGGGTCTCGGCCCAATAAACGAGGAAGTCCGCCAGCGCCTGTGACTTGATCGTGAGCCGGGGCTCGTACTGGATGGAGTAGGCGGCGAGCTCCATGGCCCACTTGGCGACTCGGCCGGTGGCGTCCTTGTTTCTGATGATTTCCGAAAGGGGTGCGGTGCACACAACCTTAATCGGATGTTCCTGGAAGTAGTGCTGGAGCTTCTTGCACACCAGGTACACGCCGTAGCACATCTTCTGGTAGTGGGGGTAGTTCTTCTTGGAGAGGGATGATGACCCACAAGTATAGGGGGTGTATCACAGTATTTTCGAGGGAAGTGAAACCCAATTTATTGATTCGACACAAGGAGAGTCAAAGAATATTTATCAGCCTTAACAACTGAGTTGTCAATTCAGCTGCACCTGGAAACAATCTTGCTCACACCAGTTTATCAGTAGCAACAGTTTTGTAGTAGGAATAGTAAAGTAACAGAAGTAGCCATAGGGATGGGGATGGATGGACGGGCGTTGCATGGACAAGACAATTCACATAGCAATTAGAACATAGGGCAATTGCAGATAAATAAGATAAAGCATCCAAGTACTAGACAATCCTAGGCATGTGTTCCATATATAGTCATACGTGCTCGCAATGAGAACTTGCACAACATCTTTTCTCCTGCCAGCCCGTTTGCAGCGGGGCCTCTAGGGAACTACTCGCAATTAAGGTGCTACTTTTAATAGAGCACCGGAGCAAAGCATTAACACTCCGTGAACACATGTGATCCGCACATCAAAGCCATTCCCTTCCGGTTATCCCGATTTATGTCACATCGGGGCCATAGGTTCCGGACAGCAACGTGTGTATACAACTTGTAGATAGGATGAGAAACAATACTATCATAATGAATCAATAATAAGTTCAGATATGAAATTATGGCACTCGGGCCCTAGTGACAAGAATTAAGCACAACAAGTCGCAACAAAGTCATAAAGCACTAATAAAAGATACTAGGAACCATGCACTAACAATCTGATGCCATTACATGAACGATCTCATCCAATCCCTACCATCCCCATAGCCTATAGTGGGGGATTACTCACTCATAGATGGGGGAAACATGCATGGTCGATGAAGATGATGGTGGAGATCGATGGAGATGGCTCCGGGGGCACTTCCCCTTCCTGGCAGGGTGCCGGAAAAGAGACTTTGTGTCCCCCGAATCTCCCCTTCGGTGGCGGCGGCGCAGCGGAACTTTTCGTGGAAAAACTTCGAACCCCCCCCCCCCGAGTTTTTAGGTCAGAAGGCTTCTTATAGGCGAAGAGGGAGACCGAGGGGGTGCCTGGGGCCACCACACCAGGCCCTGGCACGGCTAGGCCTAGCCCGCGCCTGGGGGGGTGTGGCCAGCCCCTGGCCCTCCTCCGTCTCGTATTCTGGCTCCGTGAGTCTTCTGGAAAAATAGGCACTTTGGCTTTTGTCCCGTCCACCGTCCAATTCCAAGAATATTCATTTTCTGACTTTCCTGGAACCAAAAACAGCAGAAAACAGGCTGCTGGCACTGTGGCTCTTGTTAATAGGTTAGTCCAAGAAATCATATGAAAAGTACTCCAAAGTTGGAACAAAACACAAGAAAGTAGATAAAAACAAGCATGGAGCATCAAAAATTATAGATACATTTGCAATGTATCAACATCCCCAAGCTTAACTCCTGCTCGTCCTCGAGTAGGTAAGTGATAAAAAGAAAGAATAATTTTTGAGGTGACATGCACCATCAATGACTTGATCAAAGTATTTGTAAACATTCAAAGCTGGGATCATAGTACTTCAATCATAACATGAAAGACAAAGTTCTAGCAATAAGACAAAGAAACTATGATGCAACATGAAAAGGAACAAACAAAATATTCATGAATAACAATGCTTTGCAAGACGTTTGTTTGTTTCTCATAAAGAAAACATATCATAGTGGCATTTAGCTTGTCCCTCAAAGAGTAGCAAACATAAATGCATAGGACACCTTCAAAGTTTACAAGAGTGACTAGATACAAATAGTTTAAAACAAGCAATATCAAG
Organism: Avena eriantha; assembly: GCA_910589775.1. Taxonomy (NCBI): domain Eukaryota; kingdom Viridiplantae; phylum Streptophyta; class Magnoliopsida; order Poales; family Poaceae; genus Avena; species Avena eriantha. The sequence continues at coordinate 176,451 of CAJUXJ010001581.1, forward strand.
GTATGCATCAATCAACAAGTCTTGGGACAATGCAGATAGAACTAAGAATGGCCACTATGCTCTCAAGAAAGTGCTCAAGAATAAGTGGAGACTCAACAAGTAAAAGAAAAAGGTTTTGAATAGTTTGAAAGGCTTCCAAATGCTGAAAGTATGGTACTCATTAGCTTTGAGCTCTCATTGCCCCTATCATAAGCATCTTTAATGTGGTTAAGGTGAAAGTGAGGTCCAATCTGAGTTATATGCTTGATAGACTATAAACTGGAAATCCCAAGTCCCTTGAGTACGAGGGCCGCTCCTCATGCTACTCAACTTTAGTTACCGGTAAGTTCTTGTCATCGTAAGTATGTGCATATCATTGAGAACCGCCAACGGGGTACCCCCTGCCTGATGATACGGAAGAATCCCCATATCAAAATGACAAGGCAAGCAAACAATGAGTATCTCAGCAATCTTCTTATTTACCATAGGAAAATGGTGCTTTTTCTCTCTTTCCTCTTTTCATAAATCTCTTTTTTATTTTTCTCGATAGCTATCTTTCTCTTTTTTTATAAGAAGAATGCTTCATAGATATCATTATGGTTACGCTGCAGGTTTCCACCATGTCAGCATGGATTAGACCAGCGGCCCAAGCGTTTCTCTAACACACATACATAACTCCATGGACTTACAAGCTCCCCTTTTATTTCACACCGACGACATCCGCAAACAAAAGAGCAAGGTATCAACTGGGCATATATTTACAAGTGTTGAAAGTGTTCCCCGTGACAGCACAGTTCTGCTAATCCCCAGCCTATAATTTGCAAGCATATAACTTTCATGGAGAGTTCACAATGGTTCAGGTTTATTAAGTGCATGAAATAAAGTGTGCCAACAAGTTCGTGGGAGATTTACTAACTAACTTTCTCATAACAAGCAAACATTTTATTCGGAAGAAAACAAGGCATATTGAATATGCACGGAAGTAGCAAATGATGCTAATAGGTAGGTATGGTGGACACTTTGACAATATTTGGTTTAAGGGAGTTGTAAACATGAGTAAAACACTCAGTGTAAGTGAAGGCTAGCAATAGTAAGGGAGCGACAAACGAGAGCAATAATGGCCATAATCATGCAGGGCGATAAAACATCAATGATCAAAGCATAAAGTGATACTACAAGTTGAAAACTAAAGGATCATAAAGGCTTATGGTGACTTGGGATAGTCATAACATGGTGTGAAAATGTGCCAACTCAACCCAAATAAAGCATCAAAGGAGAATACCACTATACCATGCTTTAATATGTTAAAACAATGCATGATTCATCCAAGGCACATTAAGAAATCTCAATTGTTTATAACAAGTCATGCTACAGCAAAGAATACTAAGCATAAAGCCAAAACAATATCAAGCATGACATGACAAAGCATAGGCCACAGTCAAAAACAAGCTCTCTTTACCACTTAAGCATGAGCTTTCCTACTCTTTTCCAATCCAAACCAGACCAAACTATTTGAACACCAATGCAGGAAAGAGGAGGTCCAACCAATTTATTCAGCAAACTAATCAAACCACGCAACCGAAAAAAGAAAAAAGAAAAAGAAAAAGAAGACGCTCCAAGAACAACACAACTGTGCATGAAACAATAAAAATGAAGTGTTTGAAAGAAACCTGGGATTTTTATTGATGAAGAAGGGGATGCCTTGGGCATCCCCAAGCTTTGACGCTTGTACTTCTTGGATATTTCTTGGGGTGACACGCGTGGCATCCCCAAGCTTGAGATTTAGTCCATCCTTCATCTCATTACTCATTCCTTCCATACACCTAAAATTTTTCCTTCATACAAAACTTCACACAATCTTTATTAGCAACATTACTGTACTCAAGATAATAGGTCTTAAGGTTCAGTTCTAACACCAAATAAACTTCCATTAGACCACTAGCTACTGTAGCACTTCCCTCAAAAATCTCAATTTCCCAAAAGAACTCAAAAAGGAACTAACAAGAAGCAAATGCAGAAAATGGCAGAAATCTGTCAAAACAGACCAGCATGTAAAGACGAATTTTTTCGAAGACCTTCTGTTGCTCAAATAAAAAAGTATTGAACTAACGAAAGTTAGATAACAACCTGGGCCAGAAGCACAAAACATTACAGCTCAATCCGACATACAGAGCTCTCTCATGAATGTTTAAGGTGAAGCACATAAATCTGTTTCGGGACAGCAACTTTCCCAATCATCACTTCACTCTCATTAGAGGTTACTCTTGGCACAAAAAGCAAATAAAAAGGATAAGTAGAGGTTATTACAGAGGTAATAACTTCCAAGACTCAACTAAAACTCTTGGGTTATCTCCCAACAAGTACTTTTCTTCAACGCCTTTAAGTTAGGCATAAGAAGCAAAAACTAAAATGGATAGAATAGAAGTAAGCGGAGATAATCATGGTGAAAACATTGTATTGTTCAATGAAATCCTTTTGTTAACAAGGTTGATCAGGTCTTGTTATCAAAACAATTCCATATGAGACAAAACTTTGTATCCCACTAATCATTATGTTACCTCAACCTTGATAGCAATGGTCCCAATCATAGTAGTTTCAAATTTTTCTCTTCGTATGGGACAATATATTTCTCCAACTTGAATGCCCTCAACATGTTCAATTGAATTCAAACCATAAGTCCTTTAAATCTTCTTGAGGAAATAGACAATGTGTTCATTGAAGGTCACCTTCCCTTGATTACAATTAATAACAGCTCCTGCAGTATTTAAGAAAAGGTCTCCCAAGAATAATAGACATATTATCATCTTCAGGCATAAAAGTTTGAGAGGATGCTCTCATAAGAAATATGAGTTGAAGTAAAAGAGAGCATCAAGGAGAAAATCCAAAACACATTTAAGTCTAGCCCACTTCCTATGCATAGGAATCGTGTATGAAAATAAATTCACAAAGAACAAAGTGCCAGGCATAGGAAGATAAAACAAGAGTGATTTCAAAACTTTCAGCACATAGAGAGGTGTTTCAATACCAGGAAAACTTCCACGACCATATTTTCCTCTCTCATAATAATTTTCAGTAGCCTCATGAAGAAACTCAACAATATAACTACCACATAAAGCATGCTCTTCATGATATACAAGCACTAGAGCTTTATTATAAACATTTTCAAGAGAAACCTCAGGAACATAACAATCATTCTCCTTTAGTAAGCAAGGGGGACAATCAAATAATGTAAGGGATAAAGAGTTACTCTCATTAGAAGGTAGGCATGGGTAGCTAATCCATTCTTCCCCCTTTTGTTCATGACTCTCCTCCTCTTTTTCATCTAATGAGATTTCAGGTTCATCAATTTCTTCTTCCATAGGATCCTGCAAGGCATTAGTCTCTTCCATTTGTGGAAATCATCTATTAAAATATTCAAGAATATAGCCATTTTCATAATTGTAATTATCAAAGCAAAATTTAATTATACCATACACCTCATATTTGTAAGGTGAATCATCAATATTTTCAAAAGCACCCTTCCAAGCAATAAATTCCTCAATTTGTTCCACATCATAAAGGTCATAATTTCCCTTAACATAGGAAGATATGGTAATATTATCATTATACTCACATTGAAAAGGGAGATGTTTGTACCTCCTGCAGCAACAAGATTTATCAAGGCAATAAGTAACATTATAAGTAGAGCACACATTTGTAGCAATGGTATACAATCTATCAATTTGTACCCATAAGTGTTTCCCTTTTTGTGACAAGCAGTGTTCCTTATAATAATATTTTTCATCTTCCGTGAACCCACCTTGCCAGTAAGATTCAGTTTCAAAGAAACCAACCATTGACAACAAGCATGATAAAGCAAGACAATAACAGACCAACGAAAATAACAACTAGAGTAGGAACCAATATTTTTGTATTTTTGATAAAGAAACAAGCAAACAAGGAAGGAATAAACTTAGCTTGAACAATAGTGATTCCATGTGGACTTGATAAATAAAGCTATGCTCCCCGGCAACGGCGCTAGAAAATACTCTTGATGACCCACAAGTATAGGGGGTGTATCACAGTATTTTCGAGGGAAGTGAAACCTAATTTATTGATTCGACACAAGGGGAGTCAAGGAATATTTATCAGCCTTAACAGCTGAGTTGTCAATTCAGCCGCACCTAGAAACAATCTTGCTCACAGCAGTTTATCAGTAGCAATAGTTTTGTAGTAGGAATAGTAAAGTAACAGCAGTAGCAAAGCAAAGACAGTAGTAACAAAAGCAGTAAAAGTGGAATTCGAGTGCGGTAGACATAGGGATGGATGGACGGGCGTTGCATGGACAAGACAATTCACATAGCAATCAAAATAGAGGGCAATTGCAGATAAATAAGATAAAGCATCCAAGTACTAGACAATCCTAGGCATGTGTTCCATATATAGTCATACGTGCTCGCAATGTGAACTTGCACAACATCTTTTGTCCTGCCAGCCCGTTTGCAGCGGGGCCTCTAGGGAACTACTGGCAATTAAGGTGCTCCTTTTAATAGAGCACTGAAGCAAAGCATTAACACTCCGTGAACACATGTGATCCTCACATCAAAGCCATTCCCTTCCGGTTTATCCCGATTTCTGTCACTTCGGGGCCATAGGTTCCGGACAGCAACGTGTGTATACAACTTGCAGATAAGACCAGAAACAATACTATCATAATGAATCAATAATAAGTTTAGATCTGAAATCATGGCACTCGGGCCCTAGTGACAAGCATTAAGCACAACAAGTCGCAACGAAGTCATAAAGCACTAATAAAAGATACTAGGCACCATGCCCTAACAATCTGATGCCATTACATTAACGATCTCATCCAATCCCTACCATCCCCATAACCTATAGCGGGGGATTACTCACTCATAGATGGGGGAAACATGGATGGTCAATGAAGATGATGGTGGAGATCGATGAAGATGGTTCCGGGGGCACTTCCCCGTCCCGGCAGGGTGCCGGAACAGAGACTTTCTGTCCCCCGAATCTCCCCTTCGGTGGCGGCAGCGCAGAGGAACTTTTTGTGGAAAAACGTCGACCCTCCCCCCCCCCCCCCCCCCCCCCGAGTTTTTAGGTCAGAAGGCTTGTTATAGGCAAAGAGGGAGACCGAGGGGGTGCCTGGGGCCACCACACCAGAACCTGGCGCGGCCAGGCCTAGCCCGCGCCCGTGGGGGTGTGGCCAGCCCCTAGCCCTCCTCCGTCTCGTATTTTGGCTCCGTGAGTCTTGTGGAAAAATAGGCACTTTGGCTTTTGTCCCGTCAAATTTCGAGAATATTCATTTTCTGACTTTCCTGGAACCAAAAATAGCAGAAAACAGGCAGCTGGCACTATGGCTCTTGGTAATAGGTTAGTCCAAGAAATCATATGATAAGTACTCCAGAGTTGGAACAAAACACAAGAAAGTAGATAAAAACAAGCATGGAGCATCAAAAATTATAGATACATTTGCAATGTATCAAGGGAGAGGACCTCGCGGAGGTAGTAGACGGGCCTCTGAACCGGCTGAGCCTTGCCTTCCTCGGGGTTCTCCACCACCAGGACGACGCTGATGACCCGGCTGATGGCTACTATATAGAGCAACATCGGCTCCTTGCTAGCCGGCGTGGCTAGAACCGGCGCTAGGGACAGCATGCGTTTGTGGTCATGAAATGCAACGTCGGCTTGCAAAGTCCAGGAGAACTTGTCCATCTTCTTCATTAGCTGGTACAACGGGAGTTCCTTCTCTCCCAGCCGGCTAAGGAAACGACTGAGGGAGGCCAGGCATCCAGTGATCTTCTGGACTCCAAGCAGGTTCCTGGGTGGCTGCATCCACTCGATGGTTGTGATCTTCTCTGGATTTTCCTCGCTACCTCGTTGTGATACGAGGAAACCGAGCTGCTGACCGGATGGCACTCTGAAGGCGCACTTCTCCGGGTTCAGCCTCATCTGGTACTGGCGGAGGTTGCCAAATGTCTCTCCCAGATCTTCGAGGAGTGTGCGCTTCTCCTTGGTCTTGGTGACCACATCGTCCACATAGGCGTGCATGTTTCGGCCTATCTGCGAGTGCAAGAACTTCTGTATGCAACACTGATAGGTAGCACCTGCGTTCTTCAGACCGAAAGGCATGGTTACATAGCAGAAAGCCCCGTAGGGGGTGATGAATGATGTCTTAATCTGATCAGCTGGGTTTAACTGCATCTGGTTGTAACCGGAATAGCAATCTAGAAAAGACAACAAATCACAGCCGGCCATGGAATTGATGACTTGATCGATACGGGGCAACGCGAAGGGGTCTTTCGGGCATGCCTTGTTCAGGCTGGTGTAGTCAATACACATGCGCCAGGTCTTGTTCTTCTTCACCACCAGGACTGGGTTCGCCAGCCAGTCCGGGTGGTACACTTCCATGATGAACCCGGCTGCAAGGAGCCGGGTGATCTCATCACCGATAATCTTTCTCTTCTCCTCCACGAACCGGCGCAGAGGTTGCTTATCCAGTTTAGCATCCGACCGCACATGAAGTGACTGCTCGGCGAACTCCCTCAGTACACCTGGCATGTCCTTGAGTGACCATGCAAAGATGTCCCGATTCTCACGGAGGAAGTTGATGAGCGCGCCTTCCTATTTGCCGTCTCCTTTGCACTTGGTCGGGTCGGAGGGGTCGAGCAAGATCCTCTTCGTCTCCTTTGCAGGCTAGAAGGCTCCATCTCCAGCGGGTTTGCTGCTAGCCAGTATGTCCTGCTGGGCCATGGCCACATTGCGCATGATCATGTGCTTCTCGTCGGCTATGATGAGGGACTCTGCCAGTTTGGAACCGGCTGAGGCGCACTCCATCGACCGCTTGAAGCAGCCGGCGACAGTGATCACGCCGTTGGGTCCCGGCATCTTCGTCTTGAGGAATGTGTAGTGGGGGATGGCCATGAACTTGGCGAGGGCGGGGCGCCCGAGGAGAGCGTGGTAGGAGCTCGTCAGGTTTACCACCTCAAACCAGATCGGTTCACGCCGGAAGTTCTCCTCGGTCCCGAAGATGACATCCAGCTGGATTTTACCCAACGGGGCGCAAGCCGGCCCCGGCAGCACGCCGTGGAACATTGTGGTAGCCGAGCGCAGGTTGCATTCGCGAATGCCCAGCTTCTCCAGTGAGGACCGGTAAAGGAGGTTGAGGCTGCTGCCTCCATCGATGACGACGCGAGAGAAACGGCAGGTACACACATTGGAAACGATGAGGGGGTCGAGCACCATGGCGTAGCCCTGGGAGTCGGCAGCTGCTCCGGCTGGTCTTCACGGCTCTAGGTGATGGGGGTTTCCGACCAGTTCAGGTACTGGGGGACCGGAGAGACGATGGCATTGACCTCCTTTGAGCATCGCCTGCGGCTGTGCTTGTCATCCAGCTCTGTCTCGAAGATGTGGTAGGCGGCGTGCGGCTAGGGGTAGCCGTTGTTGTTGTTGCCGCCGTTACCATCGTTGCCGTCTCCCCTAGCCGGTGGCGGTGGTCCACCAGGAGGGGGTAGGGGGAGACGTGGCTGGCCACCCTGGTTCTTTAGCTGGCCAGTCTAGCTGCAATTCTAGGTGGAATACGTAGCCGGTTTGAAGGGACCGCTGTGCCACTTGCACGGGCCGTCAAACATCTGGTCGAAGGTGAGCCGTGGCTTCTTCCTCCTTGCATCGTTAGCCGGCGCGTCGGGCGCCCCTACCACAGCATTGACTTGCCGCGCGTGGTAGCGAGGCTTCTGTTGTCCGGCTTGGCGGTCCCCATGGAACCGATTGTTGTTGCCGTGGCGTCTGGAGGATCCGGCTTCTCCAGCCGGATTGCTCGGACGGTCGCGATCCGGCTCCGTAGGAGTCGGACGCCCATCAGCATTTACCCGGAGGGGTTTCTTCATGGCGGCATCCGCCGTGGCATACTGGTCCGCAACCGTCATGAGCTCCGCCATGGTTTTCGGATCGTCACACAGCAGCCGGTGGCGAAGCATGGTGCCTTCTCGACAACCCTCGATGAAGAAGCTGATGGCTTGGCTCGCCAAGATGCCCTCGCAAGTGTTGCGTAGCTCCATCCACTTGGAGAGGTACTTGCGGTCGATCTCGCGGTCACCCTGGATGCACAAGGCTAGGTTGCGTGGGCGTCCAGGACGCTTGTACGTGCCATTGAAGTTGTAGACAAACACCTTCTCGAAGTCTGGCCAAGTGTTGATGCTGTTGGGCGCAAGGCTGTTGAGCCATGTCCTTGCCGACCCGGTTAGCATAAGAGGGACGTAGCGCACGGTTGTGCGCTTGTTCCCATGGGCGATGCCGACTGCCGTAGCATAGTCGGTTAGCCAGTCTTCCGGCTTCATACTGTTGTCGTACTTGGGGGTGTCCCTGGGCAGGGTGAACTTATCCGGAACCGGCTCATTCCGGATGCGGGGTCCGAAACAAACCGGTCCGGTGGAGTCTTCTTCCTCCATGACGCGCGCTTGAGCAAGGAGCTCGATGCGGTCACGGGCATCCGGACGATCTGGGTTGGGCGCTCACACCCGGCCCGAGAGACGGGAACCGGCGGGTCTAGGTGCTCCGGTTGGTGGAGGGGGAGGCGGTGGGTTGTTGTTCATCGTTTGCTCCTGGCGCGGCTGGGCTTTGTTGCCAGAGCTGCGACGCCTGCTGCGGGCCTTAGCCGGCTGAGGGGAGGACGCCTGTAGGGTGTCACGGGACGCGCCCTTGCTGTTGACAGGTAGCTTGCTCCCCTGGAGTAGCTGGGGTCCTCCTGCATCTGCCGGTTGGCATCAGCCTGCTCATCCGCGATGCGGAGGAGCTCCTGCACGCGAGCGTGCTGGCGGGCTCGCTCCTGACCCTCTAGGTTGGGCAGTTCTTCTGCCGCGGCTCATCCCGCGCGTAGGTTCTTGTTGCGCGTGCTGTAGGTGGGCCGGATGAGGGCGGGCGCGGGATCCGGCTCCCCATCCTTTTCCATCCTTCCGCCCAGCTTGCCGCCTTGGCGCTGCACCTGGCCGCACCGGCTCGGCTCCGTGGTAGCCGGAGCGAAGCCATGCGCACGGTCGTACTCGCGCCTGGTGATCTAGAGTTTCTTGCGGGTTGTCGCCAGCTCCATGGCCTCCTAGAGGAGGATCTGTCTCTCCATGGAGAAGTTGGCTTCCGCTTCCTACGGGTTATCCCCGAGGTTAAACGGCGTCAGGAGCCGATCAATGGCCTCCTCCACCGGATTCCGAGGCTGTGGAGGCGCGGAGGTTCTTTCCTCGTCCGCGCCCTGCTCCCGCGGTTGGCGGGGGTGGGAACTAGAGCCGGCCATCATGACCTCCACGCCGCAGGAAGCGACGGAGGTGCTACCGCCCGGATGCGGCAGCTCCCCGACGGAGATGATCTACCTAGGGAAATGCTCCGGAACGGTGGCGACGTAGACGGGGAGGTCGCCAAAGAGCAGGATGGAGCCGTTCGCCGGGAAGGTGGTTCCGGCGAAGCAGGAAGCGTTGTCGATGACGCAGTTGAACTTGCCGAGCGTGAGCACCAGGCCAGAGGCCACACGCTCACCGACTGAAGTGCGGGGTCCCGTGCGGAACGTGACTCCGGTCGAAGCCATCGGCCCCACGGTGGGCGCCAACCGTCGTTGCATTGGGAACGGCAGTACCTAAGAAGGTTGGATAGAGGTGTTGGGACTAGCAGGGAAGCTATTGACGGCGTCCACAGGCAGGATTGGATACAAGCAAGCATAGCAGATGCAGGAAGTACCCAGGTTCGGTGCCCTTGTGGTGAGGTAAAACTCCTACTCCTGCCGATCTGACTATGGGTGATATACGAACTACTAGTGCTCCTCGAGCTGTATTCTCTAGCTACTGCCTTAAATGCACTGAGACCAACCCTTTCTACTGAGGCCTTGCCTCTCCTTATATAGGCAGAGAGGCAATGGTCTCACTGGCCAATCCGACTGGCGGGCCCCACAGGCGGGTCCCAGCCGGCTGGTCATCTACAGTATCCGATAGAGCATGTCCCATCGGTGTATGGCTATCGTAGGCACAGTGGACGCCGTGCGAGCCTGTCGTTAGCATCGGGCCACTATTCCTGCATCATCCCCGCAAAGTCTGCGGTATGGTCGAGTAGTTGCTAGTCTTGTCGTCGTACAGGGCGTACCGCGCACTGATCCGCACATCGCCCTGTCTCCTTGATTGGTTCCGGCTACGCTGCCATAGCCGGCTGCTTCTCGTTGATTCAGCTACCATGCGATAGCCGGCCCGGCTTGCCTTGTCCGGCTGCAGTTGGCCAGCCGGACGCGATCCGACTGCCCTGTTTCTTGTACGGTTGGGGTATCTAGGGGTCATCCCCCCGACATTAGGCGACTAGGCAATGCGTCCCTAATGTCCCGGATGTAGCTAGAGGAAAACATTCTACGTGCCGGAGCTCAAATCTTCTATTGTCACGAGGCAATTCACCGAGTTCGTGATCCTCGTACGGATACAGTTAAACTAGGTTTTTTGGTAATACAGTTCTAGGGACACCATCCGACTTGAGCTAACCGACATGCTCATGCGACAGAGTCTGTGGGAGGGGTCTAGAATCCTACTCAAATCCATGTGTTCTCACAATAAAAACACTACCTATCCCATCCCCAAACAACCAGGGGGGAGCCGCCACCTCCCCCTACTATACCTTGCGAACACACCGTCCCCCTTGGACCCCTACCCTTAACCGTGTGAAGGAGGGGTACACTCTCTGCTGTGGCAAAGAAAAGGGCCATTTCTCTGCCGCGGCAGAACTTGTTGCTCGGGTTTTTCCCGGATCCAACGTATCGCCCAGATTTGGCCTATTTTGAGCGTAAAATTCACACGTGAGACGCTACTCGTGTTTTCCACGATGTCGGGCGGTTTTCTATGATGTCGTGGATTTCTGCCCAGTTTCCACGTTCTGGATGTTCGGTCCAACATATCGCCTAGATTTGGCATGATTTGAGTGTAACATTCAGACCTAAGACACTAGTCGTGTTTTACACGATGTCGGGCGGTTTTCCACGATGTCATGGATTTTTTCCATGTTTTCATGTTTCGTCTGTTCGGTCCAACGTATCGCCCAGATCTGGCATGTTTTGAGCGTAACAGTCACATGTGAGGCGTTAGTCGTGCTTTCCACAATGTCGGGTAGTTTTCCACAATGTCATGGATTTTTTCCTGGTTTTCACATTTTGGCCGTTCGGTCCAACGTAGCGCTAAGATTTGGCATGTTTTGAGCTTAACAGTCACACGTGAGACGCTAGTCGTGCTTTCCACGATGTCAAGCAGTTTTCCACAATGTCATGGATTTTTGCCTAGTTTTCACATTTTGGCCGTTCGGTACAACGTAGCGCCAAGATTTGGCATGTTTTGAACATAACAGTCGTACGTGAGATGCTAGTCGTGCTTTCCATCATGTCAGGCAGTTTTCCACAATGTCGTAGATTTTTGCCTGGTTTTCACGTTTTCGCCGTTCGGTCCAACGTATTACCCAGATTTGGCATGTTTTGAGCGTAACAGCCGCACGTGATACGCTGGTCGTGCTTTCCACGATGTCGGGAGGTTTTCCACGATGTTGTGGCTTTCTGCCCGATTTTCACGTTTTCGCCGTTCGGTCCAACGTATCGTCCAGACTTGGCATGTTTTGAGCGTCATAGTCACATGCAAGACGCTAGTCGTGCTATCCACGATGTCGTGGATTTTCGCCCGGTTTTCACGTTTTGAGCGTAACAGTCACACGTATCGCCTAGATTTGGCCTGTTTTGTGCGTAACAGTCACACGTGAGACGCTAGTCGTGTTTTACATGATGTCGAGCAGTTTTGCACGTTGTCGTGGATTTTTCCCCGGTTTTCATGTTTTGGCCGTTCGGTCCAACGTATCGCCTAGATTTGGCCTGTTTTGAGCATAACAGACACACGTGAGACGCTAGTCGTGGTTTCCACGATGTCGGGCGGTTTTCCACGATGTCGTGGATTTTTGCCCGGTTTTCACGTTTTGGCCGTTCGGTCCAACGTATCGCCTAGATTTGGCATGTTTTCAGCGTTACAGTCACACATGAGACGCTAGTCGTGTTTTAAACGATGTCAAGCACCATTTGTTTCCGGTAGTATATGCCAAGGTAGGTTCTTCGAGACTTGTTCAGTCTTTGGTTTTTCCAGATTGTTATGGATTTTATTTCTTATGGTCGTGTTGTCATCTTGCTGCCTTGTTCAAATATACATGAACTTGGCTCATGTTCAAACTCAAGAACTTGTGTTGGTAAGTCACGAGTGGAACCCAAACATGTTCGTGGCAATTATCTCTCGGTGCCTGGTCGGTCTGCTTGGGAGTCTGGGGACATGGTACTTTCATATGGATACAGTCCATGTGGGAAGCCTGATTTCATCTAATATACTGCCAAGTGCCTTACGGTAGCAGCTAAGTGCTTCTCGACGGCCTTGTATACCATCTGTCTCGGACTTGGTGCTTTTGTGGAAGCACTTGGCAATGTTGGGAGGCTTCACACCTTTTTATTTGTAATATGCTTCTAGGCTTTTTTTCGTTGATAGCCAAGTGCTTCTCGATGGCACTACAAGAAAAGATTCTTTCCACAACGAATTGGCCAGATCGTCGTCGTAGAAGGCGGCGCGTCTTGCGGGACAAAATTCTAGGCTCGGCCGTGGCCGATGGAAAACTTTTTTTCCGGTTTAGCGGCCCTCTACTATGACAGATCTGCTAAAATCATGGAGAAAGCTCGGCTGGCGCATGGCAGAAGCAAGATTTTCGTTTCCTCGCACGATGTTGACTCGGCAAAGTCTTTTGAGGCATGTGGGTCCCGGACATCAGTGTCTCTAGCAGACCATACTTTTTGGTCGCGCCTCCCTGATTTGAACTCGATAACGTTGCTCGAGGTGCCTGCTCCTTGTCAGGCTGCTACGTCCCACATGTCAGCATCTCATTAGAAGGATCGTGCTACCCTATTCTGAAGTTGATAGCGCTTCTCCATGCATGTACAGTTTAATCAACCTCCCGGACCCACATGTCATCCTCTCATTAGAAGAAATGTGTGTGATGGAATTTTTTCCTTCGCTAGTGCTACCCCGTTCTGAGTTGATAGCGCTGCTCGACGTATCTACCATTTAACCAACCTCCTGAGCCCCACATGTCATCCTCTCATTAGAAGAAACATGTGTATGATGGATTCTTTTCCTTCGCTCATGCTACCCTGTTCCGAACTTGATAGCATTCTCCGATGCATCTACCATTTAATCACGATGCTGGGCCCCACATGTCATCCTCTCATTAGAAGAAACATGTGTATGATGGAATTTTTACCCTCTGTCGCGCCTTCGTGTTCCGAACTTGATAGCGTTGCTCGCTGCTTCAGCCGTTTATACAGGCTCGTGGGCCCGACATGTCAGCCTCCTCTGTGCAGGAAATGTGTGCATGCTAGACTTTTTTTCTTCTCTCGCGCCTCCCTATTTGGAACTTGGCAACGTTGCTCGATACAGTAGCCGTATAATGTCTCCCTGCTGGGTCCACATGGCAGCCGCCTATGTAGAGGAAACTTCTATATGTTGGACATTTTTTTGGTCACGTCCGCCGGTTTGACCTTAGTAACATTGTTCCATGCGGCAGGCATGTATGGTCTTGCTGTTGGGGACCACGTGTCAGCCTCTCTTGACAAGAAACATGTCGATCTTGGTCTTCTTTTTTCTGTCGAGACTGTTGTACAAGTACTTTTTAAATGCGCTCGTTAAACTTGATCTCTTGTATGGTAAGGTTGATGGGCGCTAGCTGTAGGCAGGTGGGTCGGTCATGTCAGCCTCTCAGTACAAAAATATTGCTACAGATAAACTGCATCTGATGAGGGTTTAACTCATCAATGCCCATTGTTATGGACTTGGGTTTTGGAGAAGGAGGGAGCACTGGAGGCATCAGTCGGCTAGCAAACAAGCACACATGGAGGCACGGTTTACCTAGGTTCAGACCCCGTAGAGGTCCCTACTCCTGTTTGTCTGCTCTTGGAATTAACGAAGGAATCGAAGATTACAGGGGCGCGCAGATGCAATCTGGCGAGAGTTTGGGTTGCGTGTGTCCTCCTCTCCGCCCCCTCCTAGCCTTTATATAGACAGGCTAGGTCTCGGGTAGCAGGTCGAGTCGGTTACATATTAGGATTTTCCCTTTGAACTTTCTATCTTAAGCTTCTTCTTGTCACACAAGCAATCGAGAGTCCGTGGGCCACTCGAATTCCATATTGGGCATTGGCAACGCCATGGGCTTCTGCTGTATCCAGGCCGCATATACCAAACTCGAGTACCTGTAGAGTATACCCATGTCAGTAGCACCCGAGTGTCTAGTGGAATCGCAGATTCGACTGGGGACTTTATGAAGCCTTTTGAATGCGTGATTGAGTGTTTTTCGAGTGTTCATTTCATGTCATATTGAATGTTGATAAGCGTGCCTGATTTAGCCGATGTATCGGTATTAGTTAACTGCCTTACGGAAAAACAATGCAATCTGCTCAAACTTGAGTCCCCGAACTCGAATTCGGAAAAGTGCTGGTGTAATTCGACTCAGGCCACGGAGGAATTACAGGAGTCGAATTCAAGTGTATGGGTGTGAGCACTCGACGCGTCCGTGAAGGCTTGTTCATCGTACCTGCAGGCCCGGATATGTTTCTGGTAGTGCGCACCAGATGCGTTGCCAGGCCTTATTCAGGTCTTATCTTCATTCTGTAAGCACGGCATCCGAGTTTTTGTCATCGCGGAGATGATTCGGGTAACCCAGGAGGCGCAGTCTCTTTCCAGGGATAGTATGAGGCAAAATCGCCATGGCATTCGAGTGTGGATGTTATCAACACACAGTACGATGTACAAATAATCATAGGGTGCGCGACCAGCGCTCCCTATGGGAGTAGCCCCCGAGTGCTTGGTTGAGTCGAAGACTCAGGCAGGGACTAAAGAACTTTTGTGACTGCTGTCATCTTTTGTTGCTTGTTTCAGTCGAATTTGCTTTCGGCGCTCCCTATGGGAGTAATCCATGATCCATAATCGAATCGTAGATTCGAGTGGTGGGTGTGCTTTTAATGTTCATATTCCTACATAAAAATTAATTGTAGGGTGTGCGGCTAGCGTTCCCTATGGGAGTAGCCCCCGAGTGCTTGGTGGTGTCGAAGGCTCAAGCAAGGACTTAAAGTAGTCGAAATCTTCTGATGCTCAACTTGATGACATCAGTGCTGATGCTGTGATGACCTCCGTTGCCCACGTGAGCGGGTTTTACAGGACGTGACGAGCGGTGGGTCCCACTTTCTGACTTTGATTTGGCCAGGCGTGCGTAATCTTCTGTTTTAACTGTGTCTCCTCGATTTCCATGCGTAATGGGAATAGTGGGGGATGGTTCGTGCTTCAGGTTTTTCACGTATCGATGGCGATGTACGCCACACATGTAGTAGGGTTTCTGCTGACTGTTGGATTGCGTCTCCGATGAGGTTATGTAGCAGCACAGCTGTGGTAATTTTCCCATCTGCCTTTCTCTGCTTGTGCTTCCATTTCCATTGCTGCTGTTCTCTGCTTCCTAGCGCTCGTAATGTTCGTGGCACTAGACCAACTCCGTGTCTTTCCGAGATACTTCCTCCGCTCGCACCGCCATCGCAAGATGGGCAAGAAGAAGGGATGCACCGTCGCTGAGTCCGCCGCCGCCATTGTTGGGAAGAAGAAGGGCGCAGGTACCCGTGTCACCAATGGTGGGTGGCGCGCATCCATCATCAAGTCCTCCGAGCTCCATCTCCTGCATCAAGATGGAGTTCTATCGCCCGTGGAGGACGAGTCGCGAGTGCAAGGTGGCGAGGCAATTCCTTGTTCTCCTACTGGTTTCTGGGTGATGTTCCTTGTGTTCATCATCCGCGATCTTTCTCTTCCCCTGCATCCTTTCTTCAGTGGCCTCCTTTGCTTCTACTGGCTCTAGCTGCATCGGCTGTCCCCAAATTCTATTCTCCACATCGCCTGCAACATTACACTTTGCGAGTGCTGGCTCGGAGTCAAGACACACTTTGGCCTCTTTAAGAGGATTTTTAAACTGAAGCGCCAGTCAGCATCTAGTTGTGTAGTCTATGATGTAGGACGTTGCGGAATCCATGTTGACTCCTCCGCCACTTATTTCGATATCAAACTCATGGCATCCATCCAAGGGTGGAGAGACAAGTGGTTCTACATCCGCGACCAGAAGGCCGACAGAGAGCACTACGGACTAGTGCCCTTTGATCCCACGACGCCGTGCAAGAAGAGGCGTTCTTGGAAAAACGTAGTGATGCCTGGCGAGTGCAAGGAGACGGAAGTGCCGTACAAGCGCGTCTACGACCTCGAGAGCCACATGGGTAAAGAAGAGGGAGGCTCCGCCCTCATTCGCACGAGGTTGCACTGTCGCATCCAGCCTCTGCAGGCTAGAGTACATCCCATGTTCCAATGGGCTGGTGCCGACGATGCCACTCGCGTATCTGCCGATGGCATTTCCGCGAGTGAAGTAGATAAGAGGCTGCGACTGGTGACGAAGTATACTGCTAAGGAGGTTCTCCCTGGCAAACCAGTCGTGCCTCCCTTCGACGCCTCTAACCCTCCTCCTAAGGTAGAATTGTGCTACGAAGTAGCTTTCTTTGTCGATTGCCATTAAATTCTTGATGTATAATGAATTGTTTTTTGAATGCAGGATTGGAAAGTGTCTCCCAATTTTCCTCCTCTTCCTGAAGGGGTTATTCCTCGCGAAGTGGCTGAAGAGGACGAGTCGGAGTCGACCGTCCCACTTGAAGAGGAGGAGAGAGCCCCCGAGTCTAGTGATCCAGACACTCCCAAGCGTTCTCGCAGTGAGGACTCAGATGCTTCATCTCTGTCGACTCCAGAAGGCCCATCTGTTGGTGCGGAGGTGCCGATTCCCGCCGTTCCTGTGCGGTCCATTGCTCCTCCTGCCCGGAAGAAGCTTCGACTGCCAAAGGAATCGTCGGAGTCGGAGGAGCAGTTGATACATTGCAAATGTATCTATAATTTTTGATGTTACATGCTTAGTTTTATCCACTTTCTTGTGTTTTGTTCCAACTTTGGAGTACTTTTATTATGATTTCTTGGACTAACCTATTAACAAGAGCCACAGTGCCAGCTGCCTGTTTTCTGCTGTTTTTGGTTCCAGGAAAGTCAGAAAATGAATATTCTCGGAATTGGACGGGACAAAAGCCAAAGTGCCTATTTTTCCGGAAGGGATCAAGTGCCAGATTACGAGTCAAAGAGGGGCCAGGGGCCGGCCACACCACCTGGCCGTGCGGCCAGGCTTGGCCCGTGCCGGGGGTGGTCTGGCCGACCCCAGCACCCCCTCGGCCTCCCCTTCCGAGTATAAGTTGCCCTCGGGACGAAAACCCTAAGTACCCGATCAAAAATCCCCGAAAGAGTAAGTAGCTGCCGTCATCTCTGTCCCTAGATTAGGGGGATCTGAAGCTCTTCCCGGCACCCTGCCGGAGAGAGGAATTCACCCTAGAGGCCTTCTTCATCACCATGCAAGCCTCCGGTGTGATGCGTGAGTAGTTCATCCTTGGACTACAGATCCATGTAGTAGCTAGATGGCTGGTTTCTCCTCCTTTGTGCTTTCATGTTTAGATCTTGTGAGCTCTGTTCATGATCAAGATCATCTATTTTTAATCCATACATGTTGTGTTTGCGGGGATCCGATGGATATTGCGATGCTATTTCAGATTGATTATTGATTCTACCATGTCTTTGTTATTTGAGATCTTGCATGCTTTCCGTTGTTAGTAGCTATCCTGGCCAAGTAGATGCTAGCAACTCCAAGAGTTAGTATTTATGCTCGATAGTGGGTTCATGCCTCTGGTAATCTGGGGAAGTGATAGAAATCTCTAAGGTACTAGATGTGCTATTGCTACTAGGGAGAAAACAACGATCCTTTTTTCATAGAACAATTGTATTGTTTACTTTACACATAGTTCGTAAAGCAATAATCTGTTGCTTGCAACTTAATACTGGAGGGGGTTCGGATGATAACCTGAAGGTGGATTATTAGTCATATATGAAGTTGGATGGCGGTCTATGTATTATATTGTAATGCCCAATCAAGTCTCAGAGGAGTCAAGATGATTAGTATATGCATGTATTGCTTTCTCGGTGTTTGTCAATGGCCCCACTATAATTTGTTCACCTAGGATGTTATCTATCTAAGGAGAGCCACCTCTAGTGAACTATGGATCCCGGTCCTTTTTCTTTACATACAATCTGCAACTGTTTACTGCTTTGTGTTTACTTTCTGCAAACTTTTACTTCTTTCCATTCGATACGTTTATTCCTTTGTTTTCCGCAAAACACCGTGAGATTGACAACCTCATCGCAAGTTGGGGACAAAGTTCTGTGGTTGTGTTGTGCAGGTCTCCATGTTGCTACTAGCACCGGTAGTGCGGCTTGCCAAAGCTCAGCTAGTAACACCTTTGGGGTGTTTCCTTGCTCCTACTAGTTCGATTAAACCTTGGTTGCATAACTGAGGGAAGACTTGTTGCTATATTCATCGTTCCTTCCTCTTGGGGTTCCCAACGAGCTCTACGTCGAAAGTCGAGCGCATCAAGATTTTCTGGCGCCGTTGCCGGGGAGTCAATGACATCTTCACAAGGGGAGTCCCTCATAACCAATCTCTTTACTTTGTTGTTTTTGTTTTTCTTAGTTTCTTTTTGCTTTTTTTGCTTTTTTTGTTATTCAAAAAAACACAAAAAAAAATAGTTGTCCATGTTTGCTTTCTTATTTCAAAAACACAAAAAAATTAGTTCCTATCCTAAGTTGCCATTATGTATAGCCTTGCTCCAATCACTATGTCACCTGAGGAAATGATTTACACTTTCAAACAAGGAATTGAGGAAAGTTTAAGGAAGCTTGGTCTAGAATCTCTGATCTTCATGAAAAAACTAAGCCTAAAATGACTCAAGGCTTGTTCCTTAGCAGTTTTTACCTTGGGATTGCTCTTAGCTATAGATATGCTTTAGATGCTATTGCGGGAGGAGATTTGCTCCAATGTAATGAGGATGATGCTATTAATGCAAAAAGAAATTGATCCTTACTTACAACATGCCTAGCCAAACTGATACTTCTTTCGCAAAAACATTTGCTAGGTTGGATAATATTGAAGCTAGCACTACTAGATTAGAAGGGTGCTATAATATGCTTAGGGAGCAGCATGATTATGTTCCAATAAACTCTGAACCCTCAAAGTGGTTCCCTACAGTAAAGATTGAGATAAACACTAAAACTTTTCAAGCCCGCTGCAATATCATGTCTGAATTTTGTCTTATGCCCAAAGCTATTTATGAATCTCTGAATCTTTGGGGGCTCATTGAGGGAGGAAAAGAAATATCTCTTACTAATAATACTACCATATTACCTCTTGGAATAGCTGAAGGAGTGTTTACAAAGATCCTTGGGAAAATGATTTCTATTGATTATCTTGTTATCGAATGTGCAGGAAAAGGACAAATTACACTTGGAAGGTCCCTATTAGAACTCCTTGGAGCAATAATAGATGTGGGAAAGGGGACCATGCACCTTTCTTCTCCAGCAAACAATCATATTTTCCCCAAGGTTAAGAATAAAAATAAGAGAGGTAAGGGCAAGAAATTTGGTCTTAATGCTTCTTCATTTGAGAACACTTGATTCTTTCTTTGGTTCTTTTGCCTAACTTAAAGGCATTAAAGAAAAGTACTTGTTGGGAGATAACCCAAGAGTTTTAGTTGATTCTTGGAAGTTACTACCTCTGTAATAACCTCTCCTTATCCTTTTTATTTGCTTTTTGTGCCAAGAGTAACCTCTAATGAGAGTGAAGTAATGATTGGGAAAGTTGCTGTCCCGAAACAGATTTCTATGCTTACCGTAAAAAATCCTGAGAGAGCTCTGTATGTCTGTTTGAGCTGTAATTGTTTGTCCTTCTGTCCCATGTTGTTAGCTAACTTTCGTTAGTTCAGCACTTTTTGATTTGAGCACCAGACGGTCTTCGAAAAATTCGTCTTTACCTGCTGGTCTGTTTTGACAGATTTCTGCCATTTTCTGCATTTGCTTCTTGTTAGTTCCTTCTTGAGTTCCTTTGGGGAATTGAGCTTTTTGAGGGAAGTCCTACAGTATCTAGTGTTCTAATGGAAGTTTATTTGGTGTTAGAACTGAATCTTGAGACTTATTTAACTTAAGTGCACTAATGTTGCTAATGAGATTGTGTGATGTTTTGTATGAAGGAAAAATTTCAGGTGTATAGAAGGAATGAGTAATGAGATGAAGGATGGACTAAAGCTCAAGCTTGGGGATGCCACGCGGGTCACCCCAAGAAATATCCAAGAACTACAAGCGTCAAAGCTTGGGTATGCCCAAGGCATCCCCTTCTTCATCAATAAAAATCCCAGGTTTCTTCCAAACGCTTCATTTTTATTGTTTCATGCACAGTTGTGTTGTTCTTGGAGCATCTTCTTTTTCATTTTCGTTGTGCTTTTTTGTTTGCTTCGTTTGCTTAGTTTTCTGAATAAGTTGGTTGGACCCCTTCTTTCACACTTTGGTTTGCAAATAGTTTGGTTCGGTTTGGAAAATAGTAGGAAAGTTCATGCTTATGTGGTAAAAAGAGCTCGTTTTTGACTGTGGCCTATGCTCTGTCATGCCATGCTTGATATTGTTTTGGCTTTATGCTTAGTATTCTTTGTTGTAGCATGACTTGTTATAAACAATTGAGATTGCTTAATGTTCCTTGGATGAATCAAGCGTTGTTTTAGCATATTAAAGCATAGTATAGTAGTATTCTCCTTTGATGCTTTATTTGGGTTGACTTGGCACATGCTCACACCATGTTTTGACTATCTCAAGTCACCATAGCCTTTATGATCCTTTATTTTTCAACTTGTAGTATCACTTTATGCTTTGATCAATGATGTTTTGTCGCTCTGCATGATTATGGCCATTATTGCTCTCTTAGTTTGTCGCTCCCAGTCTTTTGCTAGCCTCCGCAACAAAGTATGAGTTCCACTCATGCATCCAACTCCCTAAACCAAGTTATTCCAAAGAGTCCACCATACCTACCTATTAGCTTATGCTATTCCATGTATATTCATGCTTTTTTTTACCTTCCACTTGTTATGAGAAAACTAGTGATTAAAGCTCTCACGAACTTGATGGCACACTTTACTTTATTGCCTCTAATAAACTTGAACCATTGGGTCCTTCTTTGTTGCGTATATACTTGCGCTTTATAAGTTGAAATTAGCAGAACCATGTTTCATGGGGAACGCTTTCAACATTGCACTTGCACTTTGTACCTCGTTAATATTATGTTCTTTTGCTTACGGATCCCAACGGTGTGAAATAAAAGTGGAACTTGTAAGATCATGGAGTTTGTATGTGTGTTAGAGAAACGCCTGGGCCGCTAGCCTAATCCATGCCTAATCATGGTGGAAACTTGCAGCATCACCATAATGAGCACTCTATGAAGCATCCTCAATAAAAACCTATGCAAATAGCAAATAAAAAGATTGGTGAGATGCTCATTGTCTGCTTGCCTTGTCATTTTGATTATGGGAAAGCTCCCGTATCATGTGCAAGGGGTACCCCGTTGGCGGTTCTTAATGATACACATATACTTACAATGATAAGAGCTTACTCGTGACTAGAGTTGAGTAGCATGAGGATCTGTCTTCGTAAGTAAGGGGCATGGGATTTCGGTTTATAAATTGTCAAGCATATCCCCTTAGTTGTGTCACTTTAACCTTAATCACCTTCAAGATGCTTATGGTAGGGGCAATGAGAGCTGAAAACTACAAGTACCTTAATTTTTGGAAGCTCTTTATGAGACTTGAATCCCTACTTCCTTTTACAAAAGGCTTTTCTTCCACCATTATATTGAGTCTCCACCTTCTATCTTTATGCACCTACTTTGAGAGCATAGTGGCCATTCTTAGTTCTATGTGCATTGTCCCAAGACTAGTTGATTGATGCATAACTTGGTATTGCTTGTTTGAAACTATTGTATCTAGTCACTCTTATGAACTTTGAAGGTGTCCTATGCATTTATATTTGCTACTCTATTGAGGGACAAGCTGAATACTTTTATGCTATGTTTTCTTTATGTGAAACAAACAAACGTCTTGCAAAGCATTGTTATTCATGAATCTTTTGTTTGTGTCTTTTCATGCTGTATCATAGTTTCTTTGCTTATTGCTAGAACTTTGTCTTTCATGTTATGATTGAAGTACTATGATCCCAGCTTTGAGTGTTTTGCAAATACTTTGATCAAGTCTTTGATGGTGCATGTCACCTCAAAAATTCTTTCTTTTTATCACTTACCTACTCGAGGACGAGCAGGAGTTAAGCTTGGGGATGTTGATACATTGCAAATGTATCTATAGTTTTTGATGTTCCATGCTTAGTTTTATCCACTTTCTTGTGTTTTGTTCCAACTTTGGAGTACTTTTATTATGATTTCTTCGACTAACCTATTAACAAGAGACATAGTGCCAGCTGCCTGTTTTCTGCTGTTTTTAGTTCCAGGAAAGTCAGAAAATAAATATTCTCGGAATTGGACGGGACAAAAGCCAAAGTGCATATTTTTCTAGAAGGGATCAAGTGCCAGATTACGAGACCGAGAGGGGTCCAGGGCCGGCCACACCACCTGGCCGCACGGCCAGGCTTGGCCAGCACCAGGGGGTGGTCTGGCCGACCCCAGCACCCCCTCGGCCTCCCCTTCCGACTATATGTTGCCCTCGAGACGAAAACCCTAAGTACCTGATCAAAAATCCACGAAAGAGTCTGTAGCCACCGTCGTCTCTGTCCCTAGATTGGGGGGATCTGAAGCTCTTCCCGGCACCCTGCCGGAGAGGGGAATTCACCCTGGACGCCTTCTTCATCACCATGCAAGCCTCAGGTGTGATGCATGAGTAGTTCATCCTTGGACTACGGATCCATGTAGTAGCTAGATGGCTGGTTTCTCCTCCTTTGTGCTTTCATGTTTAGATCTTGTGAGCTTCGTTCATGATCAAGATCATCTATTTGTAATTCATACATGTTGTGTTTGTGGGGATCTGATGGATATTGAGATGCTATTTCAGATTGATTATAGATTCTATCATGTCTTTGTTATTTGAGATCTTGCATGCTTTCCGTTGTTAGTAGCTCTCTTGGCCAAGTAGATGCTAGCAACTCCAAGAGTTAGTATTTATGCTCGATAGTGGGTTCATGCCTCTGGTAATCTGGGGAAGTGACAGAAATCTCTAAGGTACTAGATGTGCTGTTGCTACTAGGGAGAAAACAACGATCCTTTGTTCATAGAACAATTGTATTGTTTACTTTACACGCAATTCGTAAAGCAATAATCTGTTGCTTGCAACTTAATACTGGAGGGGGTACGGATGATAACCTGAAGGTGGATTATTAGTCATAGATGGAGTTGGATGGCGGTGTATGTATTATGTTGTAATGCCCAATCATGTCTCAGAGGAGTCAAGATGATTAGTATATGCATGTATTGCTTTCTCGGTGTTTGTCAATGGCCCCGCTGTAATTTGTTCACCCAGCATGTTATCTATCTAAGGAGAGCCACCTCTAGTGAACTATGGATCCCGGTCCTTTTTCTTTACATACAATGTATAACTGTTTACTGCTTTGTGTTTACTTTCTACAAACTTTTACTTATTTCCATTCGATATGTTTAATCCTTTGTTTTCCGCAAAACACGGTGAGATTGACAACCTCATCGCAAGTTGGGGACAAAGTTCTGTAGTTGTGTTGTGTAGGTCTCCACGTTGCTACTAGCACCGGTAGTGCGCCCTGCCAAAGCTCAGCTAGTAACACCTTTGGGGTGTTTCCTTCCTCCTACTGGTTCGATTATACCTTGGTTTCATAACTGAGGGAAGACTTGCTGCTATATTCATCGTACCTTCCTCTTGGGGTTCCAAACGAGCTCTATGTCGAAAGTCGAGCGCATCAGCAGTCTTCGATCTTGATAGATTTGACTGGTAAGTTCTATGTTCGTGACCTCGTTTTGGTTTCTTGTTTGAGTTGCCATTTTTGCTAAAGCTTTTACTTGATTTGTGTTTCAGTCAAGCGGCGACGTCATCTTCTGACGACATCCAATTTGTGACAAAGTCCGGAGTCGCGGACTCCAAGTCCAAGAAGGTGGCTTCGTGGTCTCCTTCTCCTCCATTAGCGGCCCACTCTGGGAATAATTCATCGAGTTCCCCGCATGCTGGGGAACATCATATGGTTACCCGGATGACTGTTCAACAACCTTCTTCTGAGTTTGTTGAGGATCATGTAGGTATCTTGTAGTTGGCAGTCGAATTTATTCTTGGCACTGCTTTATTTGAACTTTTATTGTCTCCTAATGCAGCTCATCGCGAAAGAAGCCGCCCGCCTGGCGGAGCAAGTCCTTAACATGGGTCGACAACATGCGCGACTGGACAATCACCATCGCATTGTCGAAAGTAAGTCTTGACTTCGTTGTTGCCTTTGCGAATATTTTTGATTCGAGTTGGTGACATTCCCTGTATGTTGCAGCTGAGCATAATGAGTTACTTCACCATGATGCTTCACTGGAGAAGACGCTGGCCGTGGCGACAAAGAATCACGATGAGGCGGTCCCAGCTTTGGAGGATTCGCGAAAGCGAGAGGAGGATCTCCGTGCCTCTACCGCTGAGAGGGAGAAGTTGTTTGAGGAGCAACTTTTCTTGATTGCCAAGTCCCTCTCAGGTCTTCTTTTTCACATGGATATGCTTTACTTTTTCACTGCTTTGACCTGTAGTAGTTATACTAACACTTTTGTGTATGCAGATGCCAGCGGCTTGAGCTTTGATGCCCAATCTCTGCGCCGTTCGGATGGCTTGGCTGGTGCCATCGCCGTAGTTGAAGACCGCAGCGTATCCCTCTAGGAGACACTGGGGAAGGCCAAGGATGTGCTCAGTCGCATCCGTGAGGACTTAACTCCCAAGGCCGGACTAATCGACAACCTCGACGACTTGGTGGAGTCCCTGGCTAGAGGAATTCCTGCTGACTTCAAGAACTCACAGCGCTCCGTCGGTGCCACCATGGCACTCGCAATGGTGCAGGCCCATGGTGTGGAGATGGATCCTGCTACTATCACGGAGGCGATGCCTGTCAACGCTGGAGGCCAGCAGGTAGTGTTTTCTCACTTTGCTAGTAAATGCAAAAAATATGGTCCCTAGCTTATCGAGACACTCGCCTAGTACTCCGAGGAGCGGCGTCAAGCGAAGGCTGCGGCGTTTGGGAGTACTACCGGCAAGTCCATGGCGTCGGAAACTGCCACAGATGCGATGAAGCCCCCGAGGCCGAAGTCGAAGTCGAAGAAGCACACTGCTCCTTAGTTTTTATATGTAATAGCTCTAGTGTTGGACCTTTTGTGTCTGTGAAACAATGCTTTTGTGGGGGTACCCCACTCAAAACTTTGATATGCTTGAATGCATCCAAGCCTTTCGTAAGTGTATCCTCGGCCTCTTATTTTGCTTTTTTTTGCTTCGTGATAGGGTACCTCGAGTGTTCCTTCGAGTGATCCTTGTGATCCTTCACCCATTGATGAGACCTTTGCACAGCCACGTTCAAGGGTGGATGAGTTGTCCCTGCTTTCGCGACTGCGTGATCGCGTTAAGCAGCTGGAACGTGAGTTGCCCATCCTCCGTGGTAACACGGATGTATGGAAGTCGAGGGCAGAGAAGGCTACCGCCCGCGAGCAATATCTATTGAAGGAGGTGACGCAGCTAGGCGATCATTTCAAGTGTTAGCTTCATGTCCTCTTATCTTTTCTTTTAGTCAATCGCAACAGTTCCTTGTCTTCATATTTTTCCCTTATTTTTTGTTCTTGGTGTAGTTGTCATTGCTCGTCATCCGCAGGATGAGAAAGATATAATCGCCTTTCGAATGAACGACCTGACCCAGGAGCAGCTTCAGGCGAGTGGGTATTTTTCGATGGACCATGATCGTGCGATCACACTTGCGACCATGCAGGATAGTGCTTCTCGAGTACTCCACTTTCTGAAGAAGGCACAGAAATATCTATCAGACGACGTTTCCATTGGACGCCATCCCTTTGAGCCTGTTGGCTCTCCTGGCTAAGTTCCAGGATTTGAGTGTAATTCACGAGTCCGTGCGGCAGCAGTTAGTGGCTGGTGCCAAGGCTGCTTTGTCACTGGTGCGACTGCGTAGGCCTGATGTAGACGTTACGGCTGTTGCTGCTAGACCGCTGACCCCGCCGGAAGGTTCGACCTGGAACATGGTTCCACATTACTAGGCAGTGGATGGTCCAGCAGAAGAAATTGTCGACTTCTTTGAGGAACAAACAAACGTTCTTCTGCTGCAGCAGTAGTTTAACATGTATCCTGCACATAAGTGTACTAGTGTTGTAATGTACGTATGGATATACTGGATGTAATTAATTTCTATTGATATGTAAAGAGCCTGTTACACTATATGTTTTGCGAGTGTATTTGCACTCCGCAGTTCCTTTTCGTTAGCTTGACTTATTTTATCTCAGCACCTTGCCAACTTGTCAGGTGTGTTGCAACTAGGTTGGTGTTTTATCAAGGGTTCGATTGATGTTGTGTCCGCTACTCGGGATATTGCGACTTGTTCGTAGAACGATGATGTAAAGGGTGGCGTAGCCCCCGAGTGATAAGATTGCCAGAAAAATGAGGAAAAACACTGAGTTTCGGGGCACTTATCTTTATTTATTCGCAGAACAGTACGAGGTACATTGTGTGGCTAAGTAGCCTGGCTGAATAGCCTTATTTATAATGTAAGAAAAAATGACTAGGGGTAGAAGCGACGCAGCTGCGCGATGTTCCAGTGGTTGGAGTATGCGACTCTAGTCTTGAAATCTTTAAGGGGATAGGCGCCACCTGGGATTACTTCTGTAATCACGTATGGTCCCTCCCAAGGGGACTCGAGCTTGAGGTGTCCTTGTTGCTTTAGTCGTAGGACCAGGTCTCCTTCTATGAAGGATTTGGGGCGTAGCCTTCTGCTGTGGTAGTTGCGCAGGTTCTGCTAGTAGATCGTTGATCTTTCTGCTGCGATCTCCCGTGCCTTGTCAAGGAGATCGACAGAGTCTTCGAGTGCAAGTGTTATCTCCTGCTCGCTATACGCAACCACCCGTGGGGCTTTAAAGCGTACTTCTGCAGGTAGCACTGCTTTATCACCGTGCACCATGAAGTACGGGGTATATCCCATGGCGCTATTTGGGGTTGTGCGCAGGATCCAAAGTACGGACTGCAGCTCGTCTGGCCAACATCCTGCGGCTTGCTCGAGTGGCTAGAGGAGTCGCTTCTTGATTCCACCGCAGACGAGGTTGTTGGCATTTTCGACTTGACTGTTGGTCTGTGGATGAGCTACGGAGGCATAGCTTATGTTGATTCCCAGGTTCTCGCAGAAACCCTGGAACTCCTTAGAGGTGAAGTTCGTTCCATTGTCCGTGATGATGTTGTGTGGCACTCCGAAGCGATAGACAATGGACTCGAAGAACTTGACAGCACTAGCTCCTGACTGGTTTGTCACCGGCATGGCCTCTATCCACTTGGTGAATTTGTCGACTGCAACCAGGAGGTAGACGTAGCCCCCTCGCGAGGACTTTGGGAGCTTGCCAACCATGTCGAGTCCCTAGTGCGCAAAGGGCCAAGCCAATGGTATTGGTCGGAGTTCCGCGCCAGGTGTGTGCGGTTTGTCCGCGAATCGCGGGCAAGCATTGCAGCGCTGGACGATGTCCTTGGCGTCGCGCATGGCCGTGGGCCAGTAGAATCTAGCTCGTAGAGCTATGGCCATGAGGGCGCGACTGCCAGCATGGCGCCCGCAAGTCCCTTCATGGGTGTCAAGGAGGACGGCCCTTCTGTCCGTGTTGGAGACACACCGTTGGAGTACTCCTATGATGCTGCGCTTGTATAGTTCGCTGTTGATGACGGCGAATGCGTTGGATCACCGCGCAATGTGTCGCACGTCAGTCGGGTTGTCAGGAAGCCTCTTGCTGAGAAGATATGTGATGTAGGGTTGCGTCCAAAATGGCTCGGTCATCATTACACCCATTGGTCCCTCGAGTCCCGTGTCAAGATCCAGGTCGTCGATTGCCATTCGCTCATTGGGTGGCATAGCCCCCAAGTCCGTTGTTGCGCTTGTTTTCTTCTTTGTGGCCTTTGGCTTGATTGAGCGTTCGTAGATACGCTCGAGAAATACTCCTGGTGGTATGGGCGCGCAGGTGGAGCCAATGTTGGCGAGTGCGTCCGCCTCTTCGTTGCTTTCACGGCCTACGTTCCACAGTTCACAGCCGTCAAAGTCCCCTTCGAGTGTGTCGTAGGGGTCGCGATAGGCGATCATGTTGTTGTTCAGCGCGTCGCCCTCGTGCATTGTTTGGTTGACCACCCGTTTGGATTCGCCGTAGATGATGAGCCTCTTGGTGTCGTAGGCTTGATCGTGTCGCACTTTTCAGAGGTAAGACATATCTGGCTTTTCGGGGAGCTGGTTCTCCATCCAATGCACGAGGAAATCAGGGAGGATTGCGACTTGATCGTGTCGCACTTTTCATATGTTATGTCTCGTAGAGACAGCTCGATTCCCCAAAGCGCGACTCCTCCGGTGGCATCGGGGTTGTTGAGGATATGCCCAATCAGGGTGTCATTGACCACCACGATTGGGTGCTCCTGGAAGTAGTGGCGCAGTCGCCTGGCTGTCATGAAGATGCTGTATGCCAGCTTTTGGTAGTGCGGGTACCGCTGCTTTGTTGGCGTGAGCACCTTGCTGAGGTAGTAGACTGGGCGTTGCACCCCGTCGACCTTGTTTTCCTCGGCACATTCTACCACGAGCACCGTGCTGACCACCTGGTTGGTGGCGGAGATGTAGAGCAACAGTGGGTTTTTTCGCGTGGAGTCACCAATACTGGCGAGGTGGATAGTAGACGCTTGAGGTCTTTGAATGCTTCTTGCTCCTCGTCGGTCCACACGAACTTGTCAGTTTTGCGGAGAAGTTGGTAGAAAGGTAGTGTCTTTGCCCATTCGACTGATGAATCGACTGAGCGCCGCAATTCGCTCAGCCACGTGCTAGACGCCTCATACGTTCTTTGGCTTCTCCATGGCCAGTATGGCTTTTATTTTCTTCGGGTTCACCTCAATCCCTCTCATGGAGATGAGATACCCGAGTAGTTGCCTAGATGGTACGCCGAAGGCGCATTTGTCTTGATTGAGCTTGATCCGCTAGCAGTCGAGATTGGCGAAGGTCTCGCGTAAATCGTTGATTAGCAAGGCTTCCTCTTTGGTTTTGATGACGATGTCATCAACATAGACTTGAATGTTGCGACCAAGGTGATTCTTGAGGAAAGCCTGCATGCACCGATGATAGGTGGCTCCTGTGTTTTTGAGCCCGAAGGGCATTGTGTTGTAGCAGAACACACTGAAAGGCGTTGTCAACGCCGTTTTCTCTTGATCTTCCTCCTTCATTTGAATCTGGTTAAATCCTAAGTAGGCATCGAGGAAGCAGAGACGCTCACATCCCACGTTTGAGTCAATGATTTGGTCGATTCGCGGCAGTGGGAAGTGATCCTTTGAGCAGTGCTTATTCAGGGAGGTGAAGTCCACACACACCCGCAGGATATCTGTGTCTTTTTTAGGTACCAGCACCGTGTTGGCGAGCCAAGCGCTTTCCTTGGTCTCGTGTATAAATTTAGCGTTGAGGAGTCTATTGATCTCCATTCCCACCGCCTTTGCTCTTGGCTCAGACAGTCGCCGAATTGTCTACTTGACTGGCCTTGTGTCTCGATTGACATTGCGTGTGTGCTCGGTGAATTCCCTGGGAACCCCTGGCATGTCCGCTGGACACCAGGCAAAGATTTCCCAGTGCTCATGGAGGAATTCGACGAGCACGAGTTCCTATGCGGAACTCAAGTTGTTGGCAATGAGGGCCATCTTGGTCGGGTCCGTTGGGTGGACCTGGAATTTTTTCATGTGCACCGACGAGTCGAAGGACAGGTCGGGTGAACTTGGCCGGCTCAGGGGAGGCAGACTGTTGTCTGTCGACTCCTTCAATCTTGCGAGTTCCTCCTGCATGCCGAAGGACTGAGAGATTCTGTTGAATTCCCTGTCGGATCTATCAGACCTTTCGAAGTTGCCGTTGATTGTAATTACGCCGTTTGGGCCCGGCATCTTCATCTGCAGGTAGGCGTAGTGTGTCACTGCCATGAACCTTGCGAACGCAATGCGTCCGAGGATGCAGTGATATTGTGAAGGCCAGTCAACAACCTCGAAGTCGATGTGCTCTCGCCAAAAGTTTTGCAGCGTGCCGAAGATGATGTCGAGGTTGATTTTTCCTAGGGAATATACACCTTTCCCTAGGACGATGTCGTGGAATATCGTGTCTGAAACTTCCAGACACGTCAGAGGGATCCTCATTGCACGCAAGGTACTCACGAACATTAGGTTAATGCCGCTGCCACCATCCATGAAGACGCGGCTCATGTCGAAGCCCCCAATCTGCGCCTCGAGTACGAGGGGACAATGGCCTGGACGAGGGACTTGGCGCAGGTGGTCACGCCGATCGAAGGTGATGCAGGAGTCACTTCCACTGAGGTACTAAGTGGTGGACAGTGGAGAGTTGATTTCCAAGTTGACTTGGTGAGTGATGGCCTTCTACACTCGATATGAGGGACACCCCTTTTGGATCACCCCCATATTGCCCACAGGTTGTGGGTATGGTTCGCCACCGTGATTCTGGACTGGTGGGGCCGCGGGTGGTGGTATTCAGGTGGTGCTAGAGGAGCTCCATGTGCCACGGCGCCTGTGGCGACTCCATAGCCCCTGTTAACTAGGTCATGATTCATCCGAGCCAAACCCTCGGGGAGCTTGAGGAACTCGTGACAGTCCTTGAGAAGGTGGCTGGATTTTTTCTTGTCGTCATGCTTGTCGATGTAGAAGTGCACGTTGCATGTCCCGAACAGTTTGTCCTCGATGGTTGTTGCGGGTGCCTCTTCGCGAGTGCGGCACTGCCACACCGGCGTGGTTTTCCTGGAGTCGCGATATCCACCACTGCGATAGCCGCTGTTGCGGTTGTCATCGCATTTGTCAGCGTAGCCGGCTGCGACCATGTTGACATCGTCGCCGTCCTCATAGATGCGCATTCGCCGCTTGCCTCGATGGTCGCGTCTGCGCCCAAGGTCTTCGTCGTTGTCGTAGTAGGTGCGGTTTTTCACCAAATCCTCTCCATCAGCCCACTGATTCACAATTTCCATCAGGTGGTCGATTGTTTTGGGCTTCGAGCGGCCCAGCTCCTCCCTGAGCTCTATGAGGCGAACACCGCTGTTGAACACATCGATTGCACGGTCTTTCGAGATGTTTTCCGTGGAATTTTTGATGATGGACCACCTCTGGATGTACGAGCATAGTGATTTGCCCGATCTTTGCTGGCAGCTACTCAGCTCTTTGATTGATGCGGGCCTTTTGTAAGGGCCCTTGAAGTTGCGTACAAAGCTATAGAAAAGCTCTTCCCAGCTGCGAATTGATCCATGCGGGAGATTATTGAGCCATGCGTGGGTGGCTCCCTATAGCTGTAGCTGCAGGCATTGCATGGTCGTGCTTCGACTCCCGCCATGCGGCCTAACGGAGGAGATGTTGTCCTCGAACCAGATCTTTGTGTCTTGTAGGCCGTCGAACTTTGGGTTCTCCGACAGGAGTTTGAACCCTTTAGGAATTCGCTTCTGCCTGATGGCCCTGCTGAAGCATCTGACGCCGCAGAGTTTAGTCTCGTCCTCTTCTGAATCAGTCGAACGAGCATGTCTTGCCCTTGATTTGTTGATTTTGTGCTGCGTGAGGTCATCGTGCACATCATAGTCACAATCAGGCCGCCGTGAGCGGCGACGCCGAGACAGATTGTCACTGTCGTCGCTGGATGAGGGTGAGGAATAACGTTTTGCCAGAGCTTTTTCCTTCTTCAGCTCTGGCGTTGTCTCTTTGTCAAGGGTGGCCTCGACTAGTCCCAAGGCTGCGATCGGAGATCGGTGCATGGCGGCTCGTGGATCTCTAGTTGGTGGCTGGTTGTTGAGGAGGTACATGGTGGCTGCTGTTACCGCGTCTTGCGGTGTCTTTGGGACCATGTTGCCCCGCCTGGATACTATCATAGAGCTGAAGTCGAGGACTTTTGCAGCTTCTATGCATTCTTGCTCGGGGAGATGAGCCATCCGAGATCGCCTTTTGTGGGACACGTACTCATTGCCTTTGGAAGAGAATCCTCCGTGGGAGGAGAGCCCAGCTCGTCGAAGACTCGACTCATCCGCCGCCTTTTTACACACTTCGAGTTGCACGATTGCATGTAGCTGGCGTCTGTACTCCTCCTTTAGTACCCAATGGTAGCCCATCAGCATGTCCTGTGGCGTGCCGGGGGGCAGAGGATTGCCTCGCAGAGCTTCTCGGCAACGGTCCCATTCATTGTCATTGAGTTTGATCACGACACGTTCACCAGTGTCTTTGTTCACCATGGTTAGTGGTTTGACTGCCCTTCCATTGTTGACGGGCGTGCCATTGCCATCGTTGGGTGGTCCGCCATTAGGTATGCCACTGTTGGGCGGATCATTGCCAAATCCGTTGCCACTGTTTTCGCGATTGGCGGTGGTGTCGCCAGCATTGATGACGGTGCACATGAAGTGGTTGGGGAAGCTGTTGCTTCCGCAACTTTCGGATCCAGAGCCGTAGACTCCATCTTCTGTTGCTAGGTCACCCAGATCAGATCCGCGACTGCTGTCGCTGTCCATGCTCCTAGCTGTTGCTGAGGTGTTGAGCTCGCTGAGGGTGTCGATTGGTGGCGGGAACCACGATGCTAGAGCAATCACGGGTGCTGTTGGCTGGTCAGGCATGCGAAGCATGCTCATCTAACCAACCTGGAAGTGGAAGCTCCCAATCTCCAGAATGATTCCATTACCCACGGACTCGAAAGCCAGGTGAGTGGCCGGCGTGTGGACGGTGAAGTTGAACACGCCGAAGAGCTGGCGAATCTCCAATGTTGCAGAGTTGTAGATCGTGGTTGATGGGGCCGAAGAAGCCGCGACATCAGCACTCCCAATTCCCACAGACGGCGCCAATTGACGAGGGTTTAACTCATCAATGCGAATTGTTATGGACTTGAGTTTTGGAGAAGGAGGGAGCACTAGAGGCATCAGTCGGCGAGCAAACAAGCACACAGGGACGCAAGGTTTACCCAGGTTCAGGCATTGTAGAGGTCCCTACTCCTGCTTATCTTCTTTTGGAATTAACGAAGGAATCGAAGATTACAGGGGCACACAGATGCAATCTGGTGAGAGTTGTGGAAACTCGAGTTGCGTGTGTCCTCCTCGCTGCCCCCTCCTAGCCTTTATATAGATAGGCTAGGTCTCGGGTAGCAGGTCGAGTCGGTTAAATATTAGGGTTTTCCCTTTGAACTTTCTATATTAAGC
The DNA here is from genome assembly GCA_910589775.1 of Avena eriantha. Classification (NCBI taxonomy): domain Eukaryota; kingdom Viridiplantae; phylum Streptophyta; class Magnoliopsida; order Poales; family Poaceae; genus Avena; species Avena eriantha. Next base: position 209,844 of record CAJUXJ010001581.1, read on the forward strand.
TTCTTCTTGTCTCGCAAGCAATCGAGAGTTCGTGGGCCACTCGAATTCCATATTGGGCCTTGGCAACGCCGTGGGCTTCTGCTGTATCCAGGACGCATATACCAAACTCAAGTACCTGTAGGGTATACCCATGTCAGCATGCCTTGCCACTACACAAGAAAAATGTTATCCTTTTATAAAATATAAAAAATATATACTAACATCGTATATACCTTATTTATTTTTCGTCTTAAAAAATTGCTTGTCCATCTGTTACGCGTGATTGCTAGCAGCTCAATTAAAAAATGTTAAGTATAAATAATATAGTAGGTAGTACTTAAAAACATGGATAGGCGGAGTTTTTTTAGGGGTGGGTGGACGCTGCCTAAAAAGGCCGAATTGAAGAAAAATGGACCAAGCAGGGATTGATGGGATATTTTTCATGGGCTCTCGCCCAATCTAACTGGGATATTTGCGTAGCCGAATAACCCAAAACATTGTTGAGTTAGAAGGTCTTGGCTATAATGAGGCCGGATGGGCTAATTTCTTGGGCTCGGTAGTTAAAATCCCAAAGTACGTGCTAGGGCTCGGCCGGATTCGAAACAAAGCCGTCAACAAGGGGAAAAAAGGTATAAAATATGAGCGCCTAGATCCCAGGCGCCTAAGAACTTGTTATGTTAAGGAGCTGACATCACCCTACTAATTGTGCTAATACTCAGTTGTAACCTAGTAGTTGCAACTCATTAAATTCCTAGTTACAAGCTTTTGCAACAAATGTGTAACCCTCACATTGCACCAATCGCGAGGTAAATCTAACAGTGAGAGAGTGACTCTTGAGAACTGGCAAATCCAATAAAATATTCACACATTTCTGTGAAAATAGTGAACAAACACCCCGTGCTCGCCAATACTTTCCACCGAGACCCCAAACTTTCCTAAGCCCGCCCTCAATCAAGAGAATATCATTTTGCAGCCCGAAAGTTGGGGTGTATAGACAACGCGGTACCCAAGTTCCCTGAAATCAGCCGGGATGACTACAGTTGGTGTGCCAAATACTCAGAGGGTCTTTTTCGACATGAATTCAACTTTACGTTTCAATACAAAAAATCAGGCTAACGGCCGTCAAGTTGGGCCCCCCTGTCAGTTCTCGCCGTTATGTCGCTCCCGTCGCTTAGGCGGGGTGGCTGTCACGTAGGCTTGCAGCGTTGGCACAATGGATAGACAACACCCCCGCCCACCCCCTGCCAAGTGTATTGACGTGACAAAACTGGCCACATGTATTGGCGTTATAATTAATTTTTGTTTACTCGGAAGCAGGAACGGCCACCGCCACGCGTCTCTCCTTGGACTTTGGTCCCTGTCGTTAACCACTACCTTAAAACCAAATTGACGGTTCCACCGTTCCCCTGCCTTGCAGAAACCACTCTTCTTCTTCCTGTCATCTATCTTCTTCCCGTCTTCTCCTTACCGCCATGGATGGTCGTCGCACTCTACAGACAAGCTTCACTACCCATGACAATAAGAAGATAGACGTTGTCTACACCAATGAGGAGGAGACAGTGGTACGTGTCCTGAGGATGTACGAGGGTTGGTTTGGGATAGACGAGGACAAGTTTGTCGGATTGGACCTCGAGTACACCCCAGAGCACCCATATGAAGGGAGTGAAGCCGCCGTCGTTCAACTGGCCATGCGGAAACACGTCCTTCTCTACCACCTCTCCCGGTTTGTAGATCTACTCTCTGTAGCTAACCATTTTTAGGGTTTTCTCCTCTTGTTCTTTATCCACTTGCTCATCTTGCAACTAGTGGATTTTATTTAGGACCAAATAAATTAGAGTTTGCATATGTCTCAATCGACTGAGATTTTCTTTAGTCTCAATCACCTAAGAAAAGTGCAACCGTAGTTAAAAGAAATGTGCAACTCGTTCAGTCGAATGAGAAATAGCAAAACCAAATAAATTACGACAAGACAATGTTGAGAGTCTTGATCTTGCATTTACTAAACTTTTCAAAATTATATTCAGATGATGATCTTGCATTGAAAAAATATTTGTAGTTACAAAATTTGGTGATGACAAACTACATACTTCCAGGACTGGCGGGAATTGTCCGGCGATGCGCCAGTTCCTTGTAGAAAAGGGAATTGTTTTCTGCACTGTCGACACAACAACTGATTTTTTGAAACTATATCAAGAGGGAATTATAATTCCTACGCACAACTGATGACCCACAAGTATAGGGGGTGTATCGCCGTATTTTCAATAAGTAAGAGTGTCGAACCCAACGAGGAGCAGAAGGTCCTAGCTAGTGGTATGGATCAGGAATTCTCTGCAAATACTTTTCAAACAGATTTTTAGGGGTTTTCGATAATGCAAGTAAACAAAGTACGAGTAAATAAAAGACAATAGGAATAAATGCAGCAAGTGGCCCAATCATTTATGCAGCAAAGGACAAGCCGGTTGTATTTCTATAGATGACCAAACATTCTCGAGGACACATGGGAAGACTATCAAGTGCTTTCGCTTCATATAGTCGATTAATCGTCTCTAGCTTGCTAAGTGTTGTGTGGGTGAACCTGTGCTAATGTACCATCCCATCCAAGACTTAATACATACTTTTGATTAAACCCCCTTGCAAACATCCGTAAGTACAAGAAAGTAATTAAGGTAGAAACCTAACCACAACTTTAAACTCTAAGACCCTTACGTCCCTTGTGCAACGGTTTCGTAACGGGGGTTCAGGTTTCTGTCACTCCGGCAACCCCTACGATTAGTAGCCAAATACACAATGCATTCCCCTAGGCCCATATAGGTGAAGTGTCATGTAGTCGACATTCACATGACACCACTAGAAGAAGTACACCACAACTTAAATAACAATCTATTGAATCTTTCTCAACGCAACTCCACTACTAACAACAAGACTTCTCCCATGTCCTCAAGAACAAAACGAACTACTCACAAAACATCATATGGATCATGATCAGAGATGGAATAATGATGTATAACAATCTGAACATAAACAATAATTCAATGGTTCACTCAATAGCATCAACTACAAAGAGTAATCAACACCAGGAAAGTTTCCCCTATGAAATAATGCAAGATTCAACTCAATTGTTACAGCAATATGGAGATGGTGATGAGGGTGCTTATTGTGATGATCCCGATGAAGCCTAGCTTGATGATGGTGTTGATGGCGATGATCTCCCCTCTCCGGGAAGGAATTCCCCCGGCAGAAATCTGTCTGCCGGAGAGATCTTTCTCTCTCGGTGTTTTCCGCCCCGCAGAGGCGGCGTAATCTTTCTATGGTCTCTCCCCGAGTCTTATGGTTTTGGGAGGAAGATATACGCCAGAGGGGAGAGGCTAGAGTGGGCTAGGGTGGCCACACCACTCCCTGGCGCGGCCTAGGCCTGCCCGCGCCATGGGGTGGTGTGGGCCACCTGTGGCCCACCTCCACTCCATCTTCTGGCATCTTGAGTCTTATGGAAAAATAGAATTTTCCGTATATTTTCCCGGATTTTCTGATCTTCGCGAATTTTGCCTCCAAACAACACCTTTTCCATCAGAATCCTGACTGCAGCGGTCCATGCTCCAAAAGTCATCAACCATGCAAAAACAGATGAAATAACATAAGTATCACCTCCCAATACTAAATATATCAATGAATAATAGTGAATTAAGACATAGAATAGTGATGCAAAATGGACGTATCAACTCCCTCCAAGCTTAGACTTCGCTTGTCCCCAAGCGAAAGTGAGCTCAATAAATATGACCTCAAGTTTATGGAGTGAAGAGTCGATAAAAGAATATGGACAAGAAGCATCACATTCATCAAATACATAGATCATAAAAGAAGACAACTCACTATTATACAACTCAACTTGCAATGAGTAAAGGAAACACAATAAAGACACATAAAGTGAATCATAATTGGTAATGGCAAACTTAGCTCTTGGTCGAAGAATAGTTGATAACTTGCTGGAGTTTACAAATAGCTGGTTTTCAAAGAAAGATTTCAAAGTAGTAAACTTCAAGATAAGAGCAATGTGCAAAGCAAGGAACATAAGAAACATGAGTGAATAAATCATCATATGAATGAATGAAACACATCAACTCAAAATACTTGCTGAGATAGAAGGGAATAGGTTTACTGACTCAACAACAAAGTAAAAGAAAGGCCCTTCGCAGAGGGAAGCAGGGATTGCAAGTCTCATAAAGAGCTCCCAAAAATTATGATATTTACTAGCTTTTAGCTCTCATTGCCCCTATCATAGGCATCTTTTGGTGGTTAAGGTTAAAGTGACACAACTAAGAGGATATGCTTGACAAGTTATAAGTTGAAATCTCATGCCCCTTACTTATGAGTACCGATCCTCATGCTACTCAACTTCAGTCACGAGCAAGCTCTTGTCATTGTAAATACATGCGTATCATTGAGAACCGCCAATAGGGTACCCCTTGCACATGACACAGGAGCTATCCCATAATCAAAATTACAAGGCAAGCAGACAGTGAGCATCTCAGCGATCTTTTTATTTGTTATTTGCATAGGTTTTTATTGAGGATGCTTCATAGAATGCTCACTATAGTTATGCTGCAAGTTTCCACCATGATTAGGCATGGCTTAGGCTAGCGGCCCAGGCGTTTCTCTAACACACATATAAACTCCATGATCTTACAAGTTCCACTTTTATTTCACACCGTCGGGATCCATAAGAAAAAGAACATGATATCAACTAGGTACAAGTACCAATGAAGTGTTCAAAGCGGTCCCCATGATACATGGTTCTGCTAACTTCAACTCATAAAGCGCAAGCATATACGCAACAAAGAAGGACCCAATGGTTCAAGTTTATTAAGTGCAAAAAATAAAGTGTGCCATCAAGGTCGTGAGAGCTTTAATCACTAATTTTCACATAACAATTTTAATTTGGGAGGTAGATAAAACAAGAATTTACTTAGAATAACAATAATGCTACTAGGTAGGTATGGTGGACACAAATGGCAAAGGTTTTGGTTTAAAGGAGGTGGATGCACGAGAAGAATTCCCTCTCAGTACAGGTTTTTGGCTAGCAAGGCTGGGTAGCAAGTATAATAGTTGAAGGAAGCAAACAAACATACAAGTGATAAAGACAAACATGCAATCTTCCTTGGAAGCACAAAAGATCTTAACTAGAGAATACTAAACTTATGGGCAAATCAAGAAAGAAACATGATGAAATTATTTTTCTCTAGAGTACTTCTATCTTTTTCTTTTCAACTCTCAAAAAGGTGTTGCTACCGACCGAGCCAGGTTTGCCAAAACCAACTAAATTAACTCAATGATCCTAGAGTGCTACCAATACTAACAACAAGATCAATCATATACCCACGAATTGAAAACTAATATAATCTATGCAAAAGAGTGAATGATAGAACTTCTCATTAATACTCCATAATGGAAACTCACACCAAGGGATACAAATCTAACGAGAGAGGGGACACTTCCATAATGCAAACCATACTAGATAATAACTCCTCTATTCATGATATGACTCTATTAATAAGGTAAAAAGATAGAAGATTGTGATATGATACCGCGGCACTCCCCCAAGCTTGGAAGAAACCAAGGGGATGCCAAACCTGATGAAGAATTACTCCTTCGGTGGTGGTGGTATACTCTCATCTTCGTCCGTCTTCTAGGGTCTTGGAGGTCTTCCTGCATAGGTTCCTTCCCTTTATCCTTGGCGGATACCATTGTGCTTCTAAACCTTCAAAGAGTATGTCCTAGTAGAAACAGATCAAACAAAAACACGATGAAAACACGATATACGAACCGCGGGAGATCCGGGGGGTTATATATTACGGAGTTTCATACCAAAAGGAAGGTACTGGGAGAAACGAGTCGGAGACGGATTCCTGGGTGGCCTCACCACCTGGTGGCACGGCCAGGGGTGGGCCCGTGCCATGGGGTGGTGTGGGCCACCCTAGCTCCGGTTTCGTCCCTTTTTCACTTCATAGCTTTCCTTATTGACTGAAAACTGCAAAAATATAGTTGGATTGTATTTTCGTGGAACTTTTCTTACCAGAACTGTTACCTATTTGGAAACGGACTCTGCTGGTCTCTGAATTTTGTATTGAGTGGATCCTTCAGGAGTCATCACTTGAATATCATCGATATCTTCATCTTTATATACTTATTACTCGAGTCATAAAACCTTTCTCTTCCTTGTTACACCATTATCTCCACTTCCTGGAAAAATTTTCACACAAAACTTCACACAGTTCTTATTAGCAACATTAGTATAAGTGAAGTGATAAAACCTTTTTAGTCCAACTTCGACTGAAAACCATCAAAACAAAAGCTACTGTAGCAACTCCTTCCGAAAACCCAAAAAGAATTCAAAAAGGAAATCGAATAAAGAAGCAAATGCAAAAGTGGCAAAATCTGTCAAAACAGACCAGCAGGTAAAGATCATTTTTTTCGAAAATCTTCTGTTGCTCCAATCAAAAAGTGCAAAACTAACGAAAGTTAAATAACAACCTGGGGCAGAAGCAAAAAAAATTACAGCTCAATCCGACATACAGAGGTCTCTCACGAATTTTTACGGTGAATCCCAAAAATCTCTTTCGGGACAGCAACTTCCCCAAATATTACTTCTCTCTCATTAGAGGTTGATCTTGACACAAAAACCAAACAAAACAGATAAGGAGCGGTTATTACCGAAGTAATAACTTCCAAGACTGAAAGAAACAAAAACAAACTGAAAGCAAAAACAAATTGGGTTGTCTCCTATAAAGCTCTTTCTTTATAGCCATTAAGATGGGCATGATAATTTTGAAGAAGCTGTCATAGGGATATGAATTGAAGTGAAAGAGAGCATTAAGAAGCAAAAACACACACTCTTTTAAGTCTAACCCACTTCCTATGCAAGGGGATTTTGTAAACAAACAAGTTATTGAAACCAAAGGCAACTTGCATAACAAGGCAAAAGAAGTGCAACATAAAAACTTTCAGCATAAAACAGGGAAACTTGATATTATTGAGATGCACAAGAACACTGTTACCTCTCTCATAATAGCTTTCAGTATCATGCATAAACTTAACAATATAGCTATCATAAGGACTATCATAGCAATGATCACTTATTCTAACAGAAAACACCAGAATACTAGCTCTCATAACACTACTTTGTGAAACAATATTAGAGGTATCCTTACAAAGGATAGTGTATCCCTCTTTTTCATACTTGGTGACAAAGTCTTTCACACTTGCTACTATAGGTTCATCAACCATTTGTTTATCAGGTTCAACAGCCTTATTCATACTTTCATTAACCATACTACCATCATAGAATGTTCCTTTACCTTAACTGGGAAAGGCATTTTCTCAATATAAGGTTCAGGTAAAACATGATTAGTAGTATAAACTTCAGTACTTCTAGCAGGAACACTCTTAGCAATATCTTTATAAGGTTCATGATACTTATTCCACTTCTTTTTAGGCACTTCAATATAAGAAGAAAAAGCCTTAAAATAAGAAGCAATAGCTTGAGAGTCTAGACCATAAGCATTTTTAATATTTTGAAAGTCATCAGTTCCCATAAAAGATTCAATGCATTCATAATCATAATTTATACCTGACTTTCTACCTTTGTCGTTCTCCCAAGCTTCAGCATTGTCTTGAATACGGTCTTGAAGACCCCATTTAACTTCTTCTTCCATGCGAGTGAATGATCCAGCACAAGAAGCATCCAATAAATCCTTGTCATGTAGAGGGAGCCTTGCATAAAAGTTATTGATAATAATATTGTTGGGGAGCTCATGAATGGGACATTTGAGCATTAGTAACTTCAATCTCCCCCAAGCTTGAGCAATACTCTCTCCATCAAGAGGCCAAAAGTTGTATATTTGATTCCAATCTTTATGAATTTCACTAGGAGGATAAAACATTGAATAAAAGAGAGGCACTATTTCCTCCCATTCCAGAGCTTGACCATTCTTCAGCAGCTTATACCATTCCTCAGCTCTTCCTTTCAGTGATAATGAGAATAACTTCTTCTTAACTTGATCTGTAGTAATACCTGCACACTTGAACAACCCGCATAATTCGTGTATAAAGAGTAAATGATGACCGGGATGGACAGTTCCATCCCCAACATAGTAGTTATACATAACACGATCAATAATTCTTGTAGGTATTTTGAAAACATCTTTCTCACCAGGTGGTGGCTTATCTACTACCTTAGCAGTGGTAGTAGCATTACCAAATAAGAAACTTAGCGAACTATCCATAATGAAAATAAAGCAACTAGAAGAAGTAAACAATACTCACAGTAGAAGTTTCGTTTACCAGTTCCACTCTCCAATAGCGCTTCACTCCCCGGCAACGGTGCCAGAAAATAGTCTTGATGGCCCACAAGTATAGGGGGTGTATCGCAGTATTTTCGATAAGTAAGAGTGTCGAACCCAACGAGGAGCAGAACGTGCTGGCTAGTGGTATGGATCAGGAATTCTCTGCAAATACTTAGCAAACGGATTTTTAGGGGCTTTCGATAAAGCAAGTAAACAAAGTACGAGTAAATAAAAGATAGCAGGAATAAATGCAGCAAGTGGCCCAATCCTTTATGCAGCAAAGGACAAGCCGGTTGTATTTCTATAGATGACCAAACATTCTCGTGGACACATGGGAAGACTGTCAAGTGCTTTCGCTTCATATAGTCGATTAATCTTCTCTAGATTGCTAAGTGTTGTGTGGGTGAACCTGTGCTAATGTACCATCCCATCCAAGACTTAATACATACTTGTGATTAAACCCCCTTGCAAACATCCATAAGTACAAGAAAGTAATTAAGGTAGAAACCTAACCCCAGCTTTAAACTCTAAGACCCTTACGTCCCTTGTGCAATGGTTTCCTAACGGGGGTTCAGGTTTCTGTCACTCCGGCAACCCCTACGATTAGTAGCCAAATACACAATGCATTCCCCTAGGCCCATATAGGTGAAGTTTCATGTAGTCGACGTTCACATGACACCACTAGAAGAAGTACACCACAACTTAAATAACAATCTATGGAATATTTCTCAACGCAACTCCACTACTAACAACAAGACTTCTCCCATGTCCTCAAGAACAAACGAACTACTCACAAGACATCATATGGATCATGATCAGAGATGGAATAATGATGTATAACAATCTGAACATAAACAATAATTCAATGGTTCACTCAATAGCATCAACTACAAAGAGTAATCAACACCGGGAAAGTTTCCCCTATGAACTAATGCAAGATTCAACTCAATTGTTACAGCAATATGGAGATGGTGATGAAGGTGCTGATGGTGATGATGGTGGTGATGATGATGATGATGATGTTGATCCCGATGAAGCCCAGTTTGATGATGGTGTTGATGGCGACGATCTCCCCTCTCCGGGAAGGAATTCCCCTGGCAGAAATCTTTGTGCCGGAGAGATCTTTCTCTCTCGGTATTTTCCGCCTCGCAGAGGCGGTGGAATCTTGCTGTGGTCGCTCCCCGAGTCTTAGGGTTTTGGGAGGAAGATATACGCCAGAGGGGAGAGGCTGGAGTGGGCCAGGGTGGCCACACCACTCCCTGGCGCGGCCTAGGCCTGCCCGCGCCATGGGGTGGTGTGGGCCACCTGTGGCCCACCTCCACTCCATCTTCTGGCATCTTGAGTCTTCTGGAAAAATACAATTTTCCATATATTTTCATGGATTTTCTGATCTTCTGGAAAAATAGAGCCCCTGTGGTCCATGCTCCAAAAGTCATCAACCATGCAAAAACAGATGAAATAACATAAGTATCACCTCTCTATAAGAAATATATCAATGAATAATAGTGAATTAGGACATAGAATAGTGATGCAAAATGGACGTATCAACAACTAGATCGATATTTAGAGTCTTGTCAAGATCTTAGGGGGGTCGAGGAAGGATGGAATGGCATCACTCGCAACTAGAATCCTCGATGAGTCGTACGACAAAATGAAGGAAGATTTCCCTACGGATAGGCACAATTTCTGGGACGAGTGGCCGTTGTCTGATATAAACCTGAAGTATGCAGCCATAGATGCTTACGTGACCTACCAGCTGTACAAGAAGATCCATTTTTTTCTACGTTACCTCGTGTTTTGCCCTATTTGCAAGAGGGAAGACGAGCTTAGGGGAGCCCTTTGTAGAAAATGTAGAATAGCTGACTTTGAAGCTGGATATGCAAAGAAAATGGCTGCATCTAAATCAGCTGACAGAGAGGCTGTAGAAGCAGCTGAAAGAGAGCTTGCAGCTGAAGCAGAAGCAACTAACAGAGAGGCTGCAGCTAAAGCAACAAATAGAGATGCAGCATCTTCTAGTGGCAACAATGAGGCCTATGATGCACCGCTAATTGTGCCATAGGACGTTGAAGATAGGGAAGCCAAGTCAGATCCCAGGTGGGACGAAGAATTTCGTGAGCTGTGGAGTACCTAGAATGGTCGCAGTTTGTCGCCTAGGAATGATGGCAAGCGCCTCAAGTGGGCTGATGAGAAGTGCATTAAATTTTACTTGTTAGTGTTATGTTTCTGTTTTGTGGAACTCAGTTAGCTTGTCAAGATGTATAGCGCCTCAAGTGATACTAGTAAAATAAATTTAACCCTCGTTATGTTATGTTTGTGTATGTGTCTTGTAGCTTGTCAAGATGGTAGCTTGTTAACTGGCAGTTTGAAAGAGTTCCCTTTTCCTTTCTCGCTAAACAGATATGTTTCATTTTACCCAAATTGGTAGCAAATCTAGAGAAGATTCTCACTTCGATAATTCATTCCCTTTTGGACCTCTTTTTGCCTCTGATCAGGTAGCAAATCTAGAGCAGCAAATCACACCAGGAAGAATACATTGATTCAGAAAACAAAACAAATGTAGATATAGTTGTGCGCAGCTAAATAGGATATAGCGATAGAAAGTAGGTTGTTTAACAAGGTTCGATGCATTCAGCCAGAAATAGGATATGGCTAGAAAGAAACTGCAGGCACGTCTTGCAAGCGCCCGCGCCTCCGCATCCTCCCTTCGGCGCTTCCTCCACTTCTTGCTGCCCAGTCCCTTGATCTTGGGGGGCCTTGGGCCTGATTGGAGGCATGCGACCGTCTTTGATGGCCACCCGCTGGAGGTTTCAGAGCTGAATGCCGAGAGCCCGGTGTTCAGCAATGTAGGCGTTGATGTTCACGGTCTCGCACTCGCCGCCTTCGTGGATGCCGGAGCCCGAGGCCTCTGCATGCTTTAGTAAGGAGTTGAAGTTGGTGCCAGGGAGACTCACCCAGCCGAAGGTGATCCCCTTGCAGAAGGGGCAGCGCCGGGAGCCGCCCCTGAAGGAGGCGTCCTACTGGCCGGCCAGCAGCCTCCTCAGCACCTGACGAGTCTTGGTGTGGATGGACTCGTCATCGCTGCAGACGTCGCTGCCGGAAACCTATTCGAAGAAAATGAAAATGGGGGAGTAGATGATGTAAGAAGACCGAGCAATCGAAATGCGAAGCGAATCCTAATAATCCAAGATCTAGCATCCAACAATGGGAACGGTAGAAGAACCAGGGCAGGGGAGAAAACCCTAGTTACCTCTGACCATGGGTCGTCGATGCCGGTGTTGTAGGGGTTCAGCTGAGCGATGTACTTATCTGGATCGTAGGTGCCCAAGAAGTGCTTGATCTGCTTGTCACCGGCGGGGGCCTTGACTGGGGCGTGGACAAGGACGGTGGCTGCTTTCAACGCGTCGAGAGGGACCGGCGAGGAGACGGGGGCCTCCTCGCCGGCGGCCTCGGAGGCGACGATGGCCACCTTATCCTCCTCGGCCATCGCCGGTGTGGACGGGGTATTCTCAGGAGTTTGCGGATGCTGATGGGACGGTGGAGAAGGTTGCGTGGGGAGAGTGAGTGAGAGTGGGAGTGGGTGTGCGGAGAGGGGCTCTATAGTTAAGGTGGATGGAAGCAAGGCACGTTTCGTTGCACCACCGTGCAACGCGCCGTGCAGTCTACTGCACCATGCACCACGACACGCGCACAGTACGTCACATTCTTTTCCCGGGCCATGCATGGCAGTTCTGTATTGAGCCGCATGCAAAGGGCGCACACACAATTTGTATGTACGAAGTATGACACGGCCCTAAAATTGGCGATAGTTAAAAGTGGAAATGTAGAGGGGAAGGTAGGTGGCTGTACGGCGAGATATGTGGGGTTGTGATAGATCGGGTAAAGGGATGTGTTGATGGCTGTGAGTGACTCGATGAAGTTGGAGACGTTAGCTCTTGTCGAGCTCAGCTGTTTGACCTCCGGCTAGTGCATGCAAGCTTCTTACAGTGGGCCCTAGTTGGAAGTGAGATTGAGAGACGCTACGTAAAAAATGGGATGTGTCTTATTAAAATCTAGTGGCAATAAATTGCAGCTGTCCATCGACGACCGTGCACTCGATGACGCATGTGTTGTGGCGTAGTAGTAGCAGTAGTAGGCTTTTCAGACTTGATTAAACGTGACATGACCGCTTGACGACTTTTTCCATGGACGGCATCGTGTTCCTTCTTGTAGAAGTCTCGCTGAGGGAGCGTCCGTGCTATCTCACGCTGTACTGTGAAGGTCATGACGTGTGTAACAATCATCGTTGAATCGCATAGAATCAACAATTGGTTCGCACGATCCGCGTGACAACTATGACAACCAATCAGGGAGTAGCAGGCAGAGTGAGCACAGGTTTGGGCTTCTACAAAATATAGAGAGAGGGGCGCAAAACTGAGTAGTATCAAAAAACCAAGGGAAAAACTAAGTAGAATAAAAATGGAAAGTGAGTTACTTGTACAATGAAATACATGGATCAACCAATGGCAGTGCATGTCTGTTGTTTCCACAAACCACATATGGATCCACTCATGTCATTGCATGTATGTTCTTTTCACAAACCAAACACGGATCCACCAGTGTCATTGCATGTGTGTTCTTCTCATGAACCACAACCAGAGTCATTGCATGTCTGTTCTTTCCACAAATTGTTCAAGGATCCACCTAGTGTGATTTCATGTCTGTTCTTTTCACAAACACATGGATCCACCAGTGTCATTGCGTGTGTGTTATTTTCATGAACCACATCTAGAGTCATTGCATATCTGTTCTTCTAAACAAACCACACATGGATCCACCTAGTCTGATTGCATGTATGTTCTTCTCATGAACCACACCCAGTGTCATTGCATGTCTGTTCCTCTAAACAAATCACACATGGATCCACCCAGTGTCATTGCATGTCTGTTCTTTTCACAAACCACACATGGATCCACCCAGTGTCATTGCATCTGTGTTCTTTTCATGAACCACAACTAGTGTCATTGCATGTGTGTTTTCTAAACAAACCCCACATGGATGCACCCAGTGTCATTGCATGTCTGTTCCTCTAAACAAACCACGCATGGATCCACCTAATGTATTTGCATGTCTATTCTTTTCACAGACCACACATGGATCCACCAGTGTCATTGCATTTGTGTTCTTCTCATGAACCACAACTAGTCATTGCATGTCTGTTCCTTCCACAAACCACACATGAACCACACCCAGTGTGATTGCATGTCTGTTCTTCTAACAAGCCACACATGGATCCACCTAGTGTGATCGCATGTCTATTCTTTTCACAAACCACACATGGATCCACCTAGTGTGATTGCATGTCTATTCTTCTGATGAACCACACATGGATCCACCAGTGTCATTGCATGTGTGTTGTTCTCATGAACCACAACTAGAGTCATTACATGTGTGTTCTTCCGAATAAACCACACATTGTTCCACCTAGTGTGATTGCATGTATGTTCCTCTAACAAACCACATATGATCCACCTAGTGTGATCGCATGTTTGTTCTTTTCACAAACCAGACATGGATCCACCAGTGTCATTGCATGTCTGTTATTTTCATGAACCACACATGGATCCACCTAGTGTGATTGCATGTCTGCTCTTTTCATGAACCACAGCTAGACTCATTGGATGTCTGTTCCTTCCACAAACCACATATGGATCCACCAGTGTCATTGCATGTCTGTTCTTATCATGAACCACACCCAGTGTGATTGCGTGTTCGTTCCTCTAAACAAACCACACATGGATCCACCAGTGTCATTGCATGTGTGTTCTTCTCATGAACCATAGCCAGTGTGATTGCATGTATGTTCTTCTCACAAACCACACAAGGATCCACCATTGTCATTGCATGTGTGTTCTTCTCATGAACCACACCCAGTTTCACTGCACATCTGTTCCTCTAAACAAACAACACATGGATCCACCCAGTGTGATTGCATGTATGTTCCTCTAACAAACCACACATGGATCCACCTAGTGTGATTGCATGTCTGTTCTTTTCACAAACCACACATGGATCCACCTAGTGTGATTCCATTTCAGTTTTTCTCATGAACCATACATAGAACGACCAGTCTCATTGCATGTGTGTTCTTCTTATGAACCACACCTAGTGTCATTGCATGTTTGTTCCTCTAAACAAACCACACATGGATCCACCCAGTGTCATTCCATGTCTGTTCCTCTAAACATACCACACATGGATCTACCCAGTGTCATTGCATGTTTGTTCTTTTCACAAACCACACATGGGTCCACCTAGTGTGATTGCATGTCTGTTCTTCTCATAAACCACACATGGATCCACCAGGGTCATTGAATGTGTGTTCTTCTCATGAACCACAACTAGAGTCATTTCATGTGTGTTCTTCTAAACAAACCACACATGGATCCACCTAGTGTGATTGCATGTCTGTTCCTCTAACAAGCCACGCATGGATCCAACTAGTGTGATCGCATGTCTGTTCTTTGCACAAACCACACATGGATCCACCTAGTATCATTGCATGTCTGTTCTTTTCATGAACCACACATGGATCCACCTAGTGTGATTGCATGTCTGTTCTTTTCATCAACCACAGTTAGAGTCATTGCATATCTGTTCCTTCCACAAACCACATATGGATCCACCAGTGTCATTGCATGTCTGTTCTTCTCATGAACCACACCCGGTGTGATTGCATGTATGTTCCTCTAAACAAACCACACATGGATGCACCTGTGTCATTTCATGTGTGCCCTTCTAATGAACCACAGCCAGTGTGATTGCATGTATGTTCTTCTCACAAATGACACAAGGATCCACCAGTGTCATTGCATGTGTGTTCTTCTCATGAACCACAGCCAGTGTCATTGCATGTCTGTTCCTCTAAACAACCCACCCATGGATCCACCAGTGTCATTGCATGTGTGTTCTTCTCATGAACCACACCCAGTCTCATTTCATGCATGTTCCTCTAAACAAGCCACACATGGATCCACCTAGTGTCATTGCATGTCTGTTCCTCTAAACAAACCACACATGGATCCACCCGGTGTCATTGCATGTTAGTTCTTTTCACAAACCACACATGGATCCACCTAGTGAGATTGCATGTATGTTCTTCTCACGAACCACGCATGGATCCCCTAGTGTCATTGCATGTGTGTTCTTCTCATGAAGCACAATTAGAGTCATTGCATGTGTGGTCTTCTAAACAAACCACACATGGATCCACCTAGTGTGATTGCATGTCTGTTTTTCTCACGAACCACGCATGGATCCACCAGTGTCATTGCATGTGTGTTCTTCTCATGAACCACAATTCGAGTCATTGCATGTGTGTTCTTCTAAAAAAACCACACATGGATCCACCTAGTGTGATTGCATGTTTGTTCCTCTAACAAACCACGCATGGATCCACCTAGTGTGATCGCATGTCTGTTCTTTTCACAAACCACACATGGATCCAAATAGTGAGATTGCATGTTTGTTCTTGTCACGAACGACGCATGGATCCACCAGTGTCATTACATGTGTGTTCTTCTCATGAACCACAATTAGAGCCATTGCATGTGTGTTCTTCTAAACAAACCACACATGGATCCACCTAGTGTGATTGCATGTCTGTTCCTCTAACAAACCACCCATGGATCTACCTAGTGTGGTCGCATGTCTATTCTTTTCACAAACCACACAAGGATCCACCTAGTGTCATTGCCTGTCTTTTCTTTTCATGAACCACACATGGATCCACCTAGTGTGATTGCATGTCTGTTCTTTTCATGAACCACAACTAGAGTCATTGCATGTCTATTCCTTCCAAAAACCACATATGGATCCACTAGTGTCATTGCATGTCTGTTCTTCTCATGAACTACACCCAGTGTGATTGCATGTCTGTTCCTCTAAACAAACCACACATGGATCCACAGCAAGTGTAATTGCATGTATGTTCTTCTCACAAACCACACCAGGATCCACCAGTGTCATTGCATGTTTCTTGTTCTCCTAAACCACACCCAGTGTCATTGCATGTCTGTTCCTCTAAAAAACCACACATGGATTTACCCAGTGTGATTGCATGTCTGTTCCTCTAACAAACCACACATGGATCCACCTAGTTTGATCGCATGTCTGTTGTTTTCACAAACATCACATGGATCCACCTAGTGTGATTGCATGTCTGTCTTCTCATGAACCACACATGGATCCACCAGTGTCATTGCATGTGTGTTCTTCTCATGAAGCACAACTAGAGTCATTGCATGTGTGTTCTTCTAAACAAAGCACACATGGATCCATCTAGTGTGATTGCAACAAACCACACATGGATCCACCTAGTGTGATTGCATGTCTATTCTTTTCACAAACCACACATGGATCCATCCAGTGTCATTGAATGTATGTTCTTTTCATGAACCACACATGGATCCAACTAGTGTGATTGCATGTTTGTTCCTTTCATGAACCACGACTAGAGTCACTGCATGTATGTTCCTCCCACAAACCACATATGGATCCACCAGTGTCATTGCATGTCTGGTCTTCTCATGAACCACACCCAGTGTGATTGCATTGATGTTCCTCTAAACAAACCACACATGGATCCACTAGTGTCATTGCATGTGTGTTCTTTTCACAAACCACACATGGATCCACCTAGTGTGATTGCATGTCTGTTCTTTTCATGAAACACACATGGATCCAACAGTGTCATTGCATGTGTGTTCTTCTCATCAACCACACCAAGTGACATTGCATGTCTGTTCATCTAAACAAACCACACATGGATCCACCCAGTGTCATTACATGTCTATTCTTTTCACAAACCACACATGGATCCCTATAGTGTGATTGCATGTCTTTTATTCTCATGAACCACACATGGATCCACTAGTGTCATTGCATGTGTGTTCTTCTCATGAACCACAACTAGAGTCATTGCATGTGTGTTCTTCTAAACAAACCACACATGGATCCACCTAGTGTGATTGCATGTCTGTTCCTCTAACAAACCACACATGGATCCACCTAGTGTGATCGCATGTCTGTTCTTTTCACAAACCACAGATCGATCCACCTAGTGTCATGGATTGTCTGTTCTTTTCATGAACCACACATGGATCCACCTAGTGTGATTGCATGTATTTTATTTTCATGAACCACAACTAGAGTCATTGCATGTCTGTTCCTTCCACAAACCACATATGGGTCCACCAGTGTCATTGCATCTGTGTTCTTCTCATGAACCATAACCAGTGTGATTACATGTTTGTTCTTCTCACAAATCACACAAGGATCCACCAGTGTCATTGCATGTGTGTTCTTCTCATGAACCACGCCTAGCGTCATTGCATGTCTATTCCTCTAAACAAACCACACATGGATCCACCTAGTGTGATCGGATGTCTGTTCTTTTCATGAACCACACACGGATTGTAGCACCCCGGTAAATCACTACTAGAAAATCGCTGGTAGTTTCTGTGTTGTGCATCATCATGACCACATGCTCATGTCATGTAACATCCCAAAACTTAAATCCAAGCTTATCAAGATCAAATCAATCAAATTGGGGATTAACAAAAACTTTTCCAAAGTTAATATGAAAGCATTCATGTATGTGTGCATTTAAAATAGGAGTTGTTTTGAATTTCCATGATTGAATGATCCAATGCTTGTAAAATGTTTCTTCGGTGATTTAAACATCATCTACATCATCCCCAAACTTTTCCTAAAGAAAATCAAATAAAAAAGAATTAAAAAGGAGGAATGGTCATTTTGGCAAATTTAACTCTCATGCCTGCTTTGGCTATTCCTAGTACTCAAATTTTAATAGAAACAATTCTTGATCTTTGTACCCCTTGCTAGTACACATAATGAGGTACGAAGGCCCACATTTTGATCTGCTAAAAACATTCTATAAACTAATTTAAATGATAGTTTAAAATTGAATCTAATGCATATGCATAGATCACCCCTATTTCAAAAACCATCATTTTGAGCTCCACTTTCAAAACCCTTGCAACCAGAGACTACCTATCACTGGTGGAGATCACTCAAAAATTTTGAAACCAAAATTCAAAACTTTTTCTCTTTCGGCCATTTCATCAAATAGCTTGTGTGCACAAATCTGGCCAAATTTAAAACAGTGTTTTGAGTAGTGATCTTGGTCACCATTTGTGCCTAACCTTGTCCCCTTGTTCCCTCAGTACCAGCCCTACCCTTTGCTTGCCCAGCCACACCCTGTGCACACGACCAAATGGTCATGGCCATTAAGGCCGAGCACGATGAGCACCCCCACCAGCGACATCGCGCTACAGTAGCCGCCAACCCCTCTCGCCATGTCTAGCACGTCGCCAGTGGTCCACCTCCACCGCCCAAGCAGCCCCAGGCCAGAGACAGAGGGCAGAGCGGCCAGGAATCACCGAGCCGGGAGCTAGTCGAGCATGCCGACGCCGCCCCCAGAGCACGCTCTGTCCCCGCTCGCACAGACCACCCCTTCGCACCAGACCTCGACCTGGAGAACACCCCAGACATCCCCGTTCGCCGCCCAAAGCATCACAGCCGCCTCTCACCATGGACACCGCCGCCTCTGCCACGCAGAACGCCACCTCGCCTACACCGCTTGCCACCGCCCCTACGGCCACATTTAAGCTCTAGAGCACCGCCAGGGAACCGCCCATCGATCGCCACCCCCAGCCATGCCTCTACCTCGCCATAGCCATGTCGCCACCGTCGACCGCCCATCCGGCTCGGTCTCACCGTCGAGCCTATAAAAGGAGCCCTCCCCAGCCTCTCTTCTCCACACCATTCCACTCCCCTCACCTCTCTGGACCTGACCCACCTCTAGCCAGAGCAAGTGGAGCAGCAGCTTGCCGGAATTGGAGCCGGAGCAGCCGCGGTAGGAGGAGAAGGGCGCCGTTGATTTTGACCACCCCAAGCTCCACCGCGACCATGCCTCGCCTTGCCGTCATCTTCCACGTCCTTTGCCCGCCTCGCCGATAGTACCGAGCAAGTAGACGATAGTACCGACCAAGCTTTCGAGGAGGAGGAGTTCTACCAAGAAGAAGAGGAAGAAAACTTCAACCACTGCACCAACCAAGGCAAGCCACCATTAACAATGCCAGCTACTATTATCAAGCTAGCACTATCCAAGATTAACCCTTGCAAGTTAGCACTTGACAGTGTAGTACTTAGCAAACTAGAATCAAACTAGATGGTTTAGCCAAGATGCCTTAAGCATGCTTGGATCACACACCCGTTATTTAACTAATAGTACCCCAAGTCCTAGTTACAAGTTTTACCCTTCTTAGGTTATACAAAGTTCTTTACTTGTTTTGAAGGTAGCATAAAAAGTATAAAACTTGACCTATTTAGAACCCTTTAGATGTCATTCTATGGCATGAGATTGAACCCATCTTTACCACCTTAGTGAACACTCTTAACTTAGTAGTTTAGAGTAGATCAAAAACTTGAGTCACTTTAGATGGGAACACTTGGTGAAAATGAATTATGAAAACCTTGGAATGATGAGTCATTCTATTGAGATGTTCTGACATGTGTTGAGAAACACAAAGGATTGATGTTGATGAAAATGTTGAGGCATGAGCCTTAACTCTTTTATAAAACTGATGGTTGGATTCGGATGCGATACCATTCCAAATTTACCGTACAACCACATTACCTATATTTTGTAAGGCTTAGCTAGAAATTTATATGCATTAGTATTAGTTCCCTCACGGGAGAGGTTTGAGCTAAGGCTACCTCTCAAGGTTGTCCACCTATGTAGTGCCCAAGATGAATGATGGTCATGGTTGGGAGGCCATGCTCATAGGAGAGGTGCTTATACTAGGGCGTGTAATGGGAAGGTTATGTTTGATTATGTGCATAGTAAGTATGATGATTCAGGGTTATCCCTGACAGATGTATCGAATCTTGTGGTGAAAGTGTACCACCTCTCGAGAGTGTCAAACTAATCGAATAGACGCGTCCGCGGTTATGGACAGTTGGAATGGTCATACTGTTTCATTGTCAGATGTTTTCTAAAAACTTTGAAAAGATGTTGAACCTTGACTTGACCACAACATGGTTGTGTTTATGACAATAGTTTCCCAACTTAAGTGATTTTTGGACTTTACTTTATCTTTCTTTGCTTCAGAACTCAGCTTACGTTTCTAACTTAACTTGATACTTAAATATAGAGTTAGCATTTTTTTACTTAGAATTATAATACTTGTTATTGGTAGTTTGCGAGTACTTAAAGAGTATTCATGGCTTTTTTCCCTGGCTATTATCATGGCCAGACTATGAAGGAGATTATCAAGATGATGGTCAGCAGGACGGCTATGATAACTAGGACTATCTGCCTTCGTCAGCATTGCATGTGCCCCTAAAGATGGACCCCACTACTACGCTATCTTTTATTTCCACTTCCTGTTGTATTAAGACTGGATCATAAGATCCTTATTTGTGTAAGACCTTATGTATGGTTTGTAATGGATGATGTACTGTGATATACAATCCGTTATGTCTCGCAAAAATGGTAATCCTGGGATTGCGAGGTATGGCATAACGGGCATCTGGGATTAAAAATCCAGGTGTTGACAAGTTGGTATCAGAGCCATCCTGACCATATGAGACCCTAGTTATAATGGACGTCAAACAAAAACTTAGTTTCCAAACCATAGTGAGTATTTATGAAAAACTATCTCCTCTCTTACCCTTGTGGATTCTTTATCAAAAACTTCAGGATCCTCAAAAATTCTTACCCTACTACTTAAAATTTGACACACTTGATCACCTCACTAACTTCCTCATCCTTAATTCATGTAGATGGAGACCCAGTTCAGCAAGTTTTACCAGTTGGGCAATGGAGGTCAGCTGATCTTCTAGAGGGATCTGGATTCACTGTCGGAGTTACTGGGACGCCCGCAACTAGAGTTTCTTGGAGCTCAACTTCCAGGACCCCCAGGAGGAGACTTAAAGTGGCTAGTCACCGCAGATCTTAGAGGAAGCATTGAAGCACCAACTTCAGGAAGAATTCAGTTCTTCGTGAGAGAGAACAACTAGATAGATGGATTAGCCAGGGCAATGCATGAAGCTCTCGCACGTCTATGTGCCCTCAGTGTCAACAAGACCCAAGGAACTCGTTTTGCCCACTATGCAAGACGTGACTTCATGGGACTGCCAATGGTAATGTCGGGCCACCCCGAGTTGAGGCGTCAAGTGGAGAACCTTGACTTCTTGCTTCACGACAGACAGCAGGAACTGGACAATGCCAGAGAGTTAGCCAACCAGAACTGTGCCATTGCCGACCAGAAGGCCCAGACTTTCGCACTGCTTGTCCAAGACCGTCAGTCTCTTCGCCACCAGCGTACCAAGAAGGATCGCACCATCGCCCGTCTTCGCAAGAAGGTGGACGACCTCAAGAATACCATCAAGGAGAAGGAAGCTCAGCTTGCAGCAAAGGAAGAAGAAGATGAGGGTGAAGACATCCAGGGAGTCATGGATTCTTACCTCAGCAACGATGATGATTTTCTGGAGGAGGATGCCGTGGAATTCTACACTGATGATGAGGACTCCGACTTCATCGACGATGAGTAGATAAACTAGGGCACTGTCGTAGCATGAGATGTATCGATCTCAATGTATCTTAGCTTGCAGAATGGTTCTTCAAACCATCTGTTTTCCCTTTGATTGTTGTGGTGTGTGTTGTATCGTGTGCTTGCTTGCATGAATGAAAATGAAGTTAGTTGAAAAACCTGAGTCTAACTCAAAGTTCTAGCTTTGAAAACCCAAAACCATGAACCTTAGAAATTTCCCTCTTATCCCTATATCTATCTCAATCTTCAGATGACTCGTGGAAACCAAGGAGGGAGCAGCTCATCGCAGGACCCAATGCTGCAGATCTTGCAGAATCTCATCGCAGACCGTGAAGCAAGCAGGGCAGAACGCCAAGCCAACTTAGCAACACTTCAACAGATCGCCTAGATGGCTCTCAACAACCAAGGGCATGGAAATCAGGATCACCAGGGATCCAAACTCAAAAACTTTCAAAACACAAATCCCCCAATCTTCAACCAATCTGAGAACCCACTAGATGCTGATGACTGGTTGCAGACAATGGAAAACAATTTAGAAGTTGCCAGAGTTGATGAAAATGAGAAAGTTCTCTTCGCCATACCCTATCTAGCGAGAGATGCCAGAGCTTGGTTGACTAGCATCCGCAATATGAACCATGGTCAAGTGATGACATGGGAAGCATTCAAAGTCAAGTTCAGCCGCACCCACGTGCCGCAAGGTCTAGTCAACATAATGAGATATGACTTCTGCGAATTGAAGCAAGGAAGAATGACGGTGGTGGAGTACCATGATAGATTCCTGTCCCTTGCCCGATATGCACCTGATGAGATCAACACGGAGGCCAAGAAGAAGGAGAGATTCTTGAACGGACTACATGATGAGATGTAGACTGTCCTCGTCAATATCCGTTTCCAGGATCTCGAAGAGCTAGTCGACTCTGCCATCCAGATGGAAGGGAAGATTAACCAGGCAAACGACAATCGCAAGCGTCGTATGATGTAGCAGTCTGGATCCAACAGTCACCAGAAGTACCGTCCCAACCCTTCACCGGGATATGCACCAAGGAACAACCGACCCCCAAATTCTCACCCAAGCTACCCCAACCATAGCGGAGGCAATGTGAAGTCCAGAGGAAACAATCACAACTCCAGTAATGCCAACAATTTCAACCGTGCACCTCCCAAGAACCACAATAACAACAACAGCAACACTGCACCCAGAACTGGAAGCAATGCTGTGCCTGTCGCAGTCAAGGACAAGTCCCAGATCACTTGTTTCGAGTGTGGAGTGAAGGGTCACTACTCCAATGAGTGTCCCAAGAAGACTGCAGCCAATGCCAATGTTAATGTCCTAGCTCAGCAGCAGCATCGTGTTCAACCAGGAAGGAGATTTGCCCTAGGGAACCCTCACAACCGCAATGGCCGTCTCTTCCACATGAGTGCAGAAGAAGCCCAGGAAGCGCCAGATGTAGTGCTGGATATGTTTTCTGTCAACTCAGTTTTAGCAAGAGTATTGTTTGATTCGGGAGCATCGCATTCATTTGTCATCGAAGAATTTGCATGCACTAGTAAGATTCGTCCAACCAACCTGAAGCATGTCATGATAGTTCAAATCCCCGGTTCAACAACCAAAGCTAGAAAAATTTGCAAAGCTGTACCTATCAGAATACATGGGATAGATTTTTATGCCAACCTAATTGTACTTGGAACCAAAGGTTTGGAAGTAGTACTAGGTATGGAGTGGATGTCAAAGCATATAGGATTGATAGACTGTGCTAAGAAAGCCATCACCATGACCAGTAGTTCTGGAGTAACAGTAGAGCATATCTTTGAAACCTTACCCCGTCAATTCAAGTGCAACCAGAGTGTAGCCTTGCCCACCATTGACCAAGTCAGACTAGTCTGTGAATACCCCGACGTATTCCCAGATAATTTCCAGGTATGCCCCCGGATAGGGATATTTAGTTCATTATCGAACTAATCCTCAGAACTGGACCTATAGCCCAGAGACCCTATAGCATGAACCCATCAGATTTAGTGGAACTGAAGAAGCAGTTGGATGCTATGCTAGCCAAAGGCTTGATTCAACCAAGCGCATCGCCATGGAGATCACCAGTGTTATTCGTCAACAAGAAAGATGGAGGCAACCGTCTGTGCACAGACTACAGAAAATTGAATGATGTCACCATCAAGAACAAGTACCCTTTGCCAAATATAGAGGATCTATTTGATCAGTTGACCGGAGCTCAGGTATTCTCAAAGATTGATCTTAGGACTGGTTATCACCAACTTAAGATTCATGCAACGGATATTCCGAAGACCGCCTTTACTACTCGCTATGGTTTATACGAGTACACGGTTATGTCTTTTGGATTAACCAATGCCCCTGCTTATTTCATGAACCTCATGAACAAGATCTTTATGAATTTCCTAGATAAGTTTGTAGTTGTGTTTATCGACGATATCCTTATCTACTCCAAGTCAGAAGAAGAGCATGAGCAACATCTGAGAATCATCCTAGAAACCTTGAGAGAGCATCAGTTATATGCCAAGTTCAGCAAGTGTGAATTTTGGCTGAAAGAAGTAGGATTCCTAGGACATATTATGTCTGCCGGAGGAGTCTCTGTTGATCCCACAAAGATCAAAGATGTTGAAGAATGGAAACCCCAGCTACTCAAACCCAAGTCCGTGCCTTTCTCGGATTAGCAGGATATTACCGCAAGTTCGTAGAAGGATTCTCGAGCATAGCCCGACCAATGACCCAATTGTTGAAGAAGGACAAGAAGTTTGAATGGACAGACAAATGTGAAGCCGGTTTCCAGGAGCTGAAGAAGAGATTGATATCAGCCCCAATTTTGGTCATGCCAGACATCAAGAAGCCCTTTGATGTGTATTGTGACGCATCCAAGATTGGTCTAGGATGTGTATTGATACAAGAAGGCAAAGTCATCGCTTATCTATCTCGACAACTAAAGCAGCATGAGCAGAACTATCCGACCCATGATCTTGAACTAGCATCTGTAGTCCTAGCACTGAAGACATGGCGTCATTATTTGATGAGAAATCGATGTGAGATTTACTCAGATCATAAGATCTTGAAGTATATCTTCACTCAGAAGGAGCTGAATATGAGGCAAAGAAGATGGATAGAGTTAATCAAGGATTATGACCTTGACATTCACTATCACCTCGGCAAAGCCAATGTGGTAGCGGATGCTCTTAGCAGATTGCCGTGTAGGCTTAACACCATGATCAAGGAGAAGCAACCAAGTTTGTATGAAGAGTTGGAGCAATTCAGGACTGAATTAGTTAGCAAAGGATTCCTAGCTAGCATTGAACTTCAACCCACTTTGATTAGCCAAATAAAGGAAGCCTAGAAAGGGAATGAAAGTATCGACGGAATTAAACGTCGTATTGGTACAGGAAAGGTACCTGGATTCACCGAAGACGAAGAAGGAGTACTGTGGTACAAAGGACGTATCTATGTTCCAGCAGATTCGGAGCTGAAGGAAGTTATCATGAAGGAGGCTCATGATACTCTTTATTCTATCAACCTCGGAGGAACAAAGATGTATCAGGATTTGAAGGAGCAATTTTGGTGGCACAAGATGAAGAGAGAGATCGGAAGCTACATCGCCAAGTGCGACATCTGTCAAAGAGTCAAAGCAGAGCATTAGAGACCTACAGGACTGTTGCAACCATTGCAGATTCCAGAATGGAAATGGGATTCCGTCGGAATGGACTTTATCACCGGCCTACCTACTTCTAGTAGGGGAAATGACTCAATCTGGGTTATAGTTGATAGACTGTCCAAGGTAGCCCACTTTATACCTGTCAAAAAAACTTACCAGAGTGCAAAGTTAGCAGAGCTATAAATTGCTAGGATTGTTAGTCTGCATGGAACCCCCAAGACCATCGTATCAGATCGAGGAACCTAGATTACCTCAAGATTTTGGCAGAAAGTTCAGGAAGGTTTAGGAACCAAGTTGAACTTCAGTACCGCATATCACCCACAAACAGATGGATAGACTGAGAGAGTCAACCAAATCCTAGAGGATATGCTTAGAGCTTGTGTGTTGGAATATGGATCAAAATGGGAAGACTGCCTGCCTTTCGCAGAATTCTCATACAACAACAGTTATCAAGCTAGTTTGCAGATGGCACCATTTGAATTCCTTTACGGAAAAGACTGTCGTACCCCTTTGAATTGGTCGCAAGTAGGAGAGAGTCAGATCTTTGGACCCGACATTCTCCGAGAAGCAGAAGAGAAAGTTCACAAAGTGCGTGAACACCTCAAGACCACCCAATCTAGGCAGAAGAGCTATGCTGACAAAAGAAGGAGAGACCTGACTTTCAATGTCAGAGATTTTGTATATCTCAAGGTTTCACCCTTGAAAGGAACTCAATGCTTTAGTCTGAAAGGAAAGTTAGCCCCCAGATATATCGGACCTTTCAAGATTCTGAACCGCCGAGGAGAAGTATCGTATTAGTTGGAACTGCCTGAAGTGATGCCAGCCATCCACAATGTGTTCCATATCTCGTTACTTCGCAAATGCTTGGAAGTGCCTGAGAAGACTGAAGTTTTCAGGAACATCGATCACAAAGCTGTGGTAATCAACAAGGTCCTGACCTATCGAGAAGTACTCATCCGTATCTTAGAAGAAGCCTACATAACCACCAGGACCAGGAGTATCAAGTTTCTCAAGATTCAGTGGAGCAACCATACCGAGGAGGACGCTACTTGGGAGCGAGAAGATTACATTAGGACGGAGTTCCCAAATCTCTTTAGTTCCTAGTTTTCTTTGTAAATCTCGGGAAGAGATTTTATTTAAGGGGGGAAGGTTTGTAACATCCCAAAACTACAATCCAAGCTTATCAAGATCAAATCAATCAAATTTGGGGTTAACAAAACCTTTTCCAAAGTTAATATGAAAGCATTCATATATGCGTGCATTTAAAATAGGAGTTGTTTTGAATTGCCATGATTGAATGATCCAATGCTTGTAAAATGTTTCTTAGGTGATTTAAACATCATCTACATCATCCCCATACTTTTCCTTAAGAAAATCAAATCAAAAAGAATTAAAAAGGAGGAATGATCATTTTGGCAAATTTAACTCTCATGCCTACTTTGGCTATTCCTAGTACTCAAATTTTAATAGAAACAATTCTTGATCTTTGTACCCCTTGCTAGTACACATAATGAGGTAGCAAGGCCCACCTTTTGATCTGCTAAAAACATTCTGTAAACTAATTTAAATGACAGTTTAAAATTGTATCTAATGCATATGCATAGATCACCCCTATTTCAAAAACCATCTTTTTGAGCTCCACTTTCAAAACCCTTGCAACCAGAGACTACCTATCACTAGTGGCGATCACTCAAAAATTTTGAAACCAAAATTCAAAACTTTTTCTCTTTCGGCCATTTCAATGCTTGTGTGCACAAATCTGGCCAAATTTAAAACACTGTTTTGAGTAGTGATCTTGGTCACCATTTGTGCCTAACCTTGTCCCCTTGTTCCCTCAGTACCAGCCCTACCCTTTGCTAACCCAGCCACACCTTGTGCACACGACCAAATGGTCATGGCCATTAAGGTCGAGCACCATGAGCACCCCCACCGGCGACATCACGCTACAGTAGCCGCCAACCCCTCTCGCCATGTCTAGCACGTCGCCAGTGGTCCACCTCCACCGCCCAAGCAGCCCCAGGCCAGAGACAGAGGGCAGAGCGGCCAGGAATCACCGAGCCGGGAGCTAGTCGAGCATGCCGACGCCGCCCCCAGAGCACGCCCTGTCCCCGCTCGCACAGACCACCCCTTCGCACCAGACCTCGACCTGGAGAACACCCCAGACATCCCCGTTCGCCGCCCAAAGCATCACAGCCACCTCTCACCATGGACACCGCCGCCTCTGCCACGCAGAACGCCACCTCGCCTACACCGCTTGCCACCGCCCCTACGGCCACATTTAAGCTCTAGAGCACCGCCAGGGAACCGCCCATCGATCGCCACCCCCAGCCATGCCTCTACCTCGCCATAGCCATGTCGCCACCGTCGACCGCCCATCCGGCTCGGTCTCACCGTCGAGCCTATAAAAGGAGCCCTCCCCAGCCTCTCTTCTCGACACCATTCCACTCCCCTCACCTCTCTGGACCTGACCCACCTCTAGCCAGAGCAAGTGGAGCAGCAGCTTGCCGGAATTGGAGCCGGAGCAGCCGCGGTAGGAGGAGAAGGGCGCCGTTGATTTTGACCACCCCAAGCTCCACCGCGACCATGCCTCGCCTTGCCGTCATCTTCCACGTCCTTTGCCCGCCTCGCCGACCCCGTTGGAGCCCTGGTACGCCCCCAGCAGACCCCCACCGAGCCGCTAGGGTTCGAGCTCGCTGGCGACCTGTTCGTCGTCGACGATGACCCTCAGTCGTAGATCTAGTTTCTAATCGCACGGCCCACAGCGCGCGTACCGTTTCACGTTTTAAAGTGCCGCTGATAAGCGGGACCCCCCTCTCAGCTGAGCCCCGCGCCACAGAGCGCCACTAGGCCGGCCCATTTCTTTTCCCGCGCTAGCCCACCGATTCAAATCTGGATTTTTCTATTTTAGTTAAATCTAGTTTTTGTCTAGTATTTCAAAAATCAATTCTGTGATTTTACAAATCCAAATTGCATGACACTAATTTTTCCTGAAAGTTATGGAAGTAATCTACCCAAGCCCGTTGGATTTATTTCAATTCGGGTTATAGATCTCTCCTAATAAAAATAAGAAGACAGAAGCATTTGCAACTTGCAACATTTTTATAAAATCAACCAAGTTAGCTTTTGAGTTGATTCCAACTCTCAAAAATCACATTTAATCATACCTATCCAAATATGTAATAAGATTAAGGTTTACATGCAGTGACTTTGGACTAGTACCAAAATAATGCTATATAGGCATTTCTAGTCACTTTAAATCATTAAATAATGAACTTGAACCAAAGTAATGTTGATCCAACATTTAAATCTCATTCCCACATGTTAGAATATGTGGTGAGGACATATGTCCACATGATGCCATATTTTGGTGGTGAATATTAAATTTTAGTTAATTTTTCAATGAGTAGAAATTACATTTCTAAAATAAAAAGAAGGAAACTTTTGATTGAAACTTGTGATGCTTGTGATGATAATAGATCATCAATTGTGTGTCTTAGAATGCTATCTAGCCTAGTTAAGTATTTTTTGGTGATTGTGCACTCCCTATGTATTTATAGATGATAGTACCGACCAAGCTTTCGAGGAGGAGGAGTTCTACCAAGAAGAAGAAGAAGAAAACTTCAACCACTGCACCAACCAAGGCAAGCCACCATTAACAATGCCAGCTACTATTAGCAAACTAGCACTATCCAAGATTAACCCTTGCAAGTTAGCACTTGACAGTGTAGTACTTAGCAAACTAGAATCAAACTAGATGGTTTAGCCAAGATGCCTTAAGCATGCTTGGATCACACCCCCCTTATTTAACTAATAGTACCCCAAGTTCTAGTTACAAGTTTTACCCTTCTTAGGTTATACAAAGTTCTTTACTTGTTTTGAAGGTAGCATAAAAAGTATAAAACTTGACCTATTTAGAACCCTTTAGATGTCATTCTATGGCATGAGATTGAACCCATCTTTACCACCTTAGTGAACACTCTTGACTTAGTAGTTTAGAGTAGATCAAAAACTTGAGTCACTTTAGATGGGAACACTTGGTGAAAATGAATTATGAAAATCTTGGAATGATGAGTCATTCTATTGAGATGTTTTGACATGTGTTGAGAAACACAAAGGATTGATGTTGATGAAAATGTTGAGGCAGGAGCTTTAACTCTTTCATAAAACTGATGGTTGGATTCGGATGCGATACCATTCCAAATTTACCGTACAACCACATTACCTAAATTGGGTAAGGCTTAGCTAGAAATTTATATGCATTAGTATTAGTTCCCTCACGGGAGAGGTTTGAGCTGAGGCTACCTCTCAAGGTTGTCCACCTATGCAGTGCCCAAGATGACTGATGGTCATGGTTGGGAGGCCATGCTCATAGGAGAGGTGCTTATACTAGGGTGTGTAAAGGGAAGGTTATGTTTGATTATCTGCATACTAAGTATGATGATTCAGGGTTATCCCTGGCAGATGTATCGAATCTTGTGGTGAAAGTGTACCACCTCTGTAGAGTGTCAAACTATTCGAATAGACGCGTCCGCGGTTATGGACAGTTGGAATGGCCATACTGTTTTGTTGTCAGATGTTTTCTAAAAACTTTGGAAAGATGATGAACCTTGACTTGACCACAACAGGGTTGTGTTTATGACAATAGTTTCCCAACTTAAGTGATTTTTGGACTTTACTTTATCTTTCTTTGCTTCAGAACTCAGCTTAGGTTTCAAACTTAACTTGATAGTTAAATATAGAGTTAGCATTTTTTTACTTAGGATTATAATACTTGTTAGTGGTAGTTTGCGAGTACTTAAAGAGTACTCATGGATTTTGTCCCTGGCTATTATCATGGCCAGACTATGAAGGAGATTATCAAGATGATGGTCAACAGGATGGCTATGATAACTAGGACTATCTGCCTTCGTCAGCATTGCCTGTGCCCCTGAAGATGGGCCCCACTGCTATGCTATCTTTTATTTCCGCTGCTTGTTATATTAAGACTGGATCATAAGATCCTTATTTGTGTAAGACCTTATGTATGGTCTGTAATGGATGATGTACTGTGAAATCCAATCCGTTATGTCTCGCAAAACTGGTAATCCTGGGATTGTGAGGTATGGCATAACGGGCATCTAGGATTAAAAATCCGGGTGTTGAGAAGTTGGTATCAGAGCCATCCTGACCATAGGAGACCCTAATTAGAATGGACGTCAAACAAAAACTTAGTTTCCAAACCAAAGTGAGTATTTATGAAAAACTATCTCCTCTCTTACCCTTGTGGATTCTTTATCAAAAACTTCAGGATCCTCAAAAATTCTTACCCTACTACTTAAAATTTGACACACTTGATCACCTCACTAACTTCCTCATCCTTAATTCTTGTAGATGGAGACCCAGTTTAGCAAGTTTTACCAGTTGGGCAATGGAGGTCAGCTGATCTTCTAGAGGGATCTGGATTCACTGTCAGAGTTACTGGGACGCCGGCAACTAGAGTTTCTTGGAGCTCAACTTCCAGGACCCCCAGGAGGAGACTTACAGTGGCTAGTCACCGCAGATCTCAGAGGAAGCATTGAAGCACCAACTTCAGGAAGAATTCAGTTCTCCGTGAGAGAGAACAACTGGCTAGATGGATTAGCCAGGGCAGTGCATGAAGCTCTCGCGCGTCTATGTGCCCTCAGCGTCAACAAGACCCAAGGAACTCGTTTTTCCCACTATGCAAGATGTGACTTCATGGGACTGCCAATGGTAATGCCGGGCCACCCCGAGTTGAGGCGTCAAGTGGAGAACCTTGACTTCTTGCTTCACGACAGATAGCAGGAACTGGACAATGCCAGAGAGTTAGCCAACCAGAACTGTGCCATTGCCGACCAGAAGGCCCAGACTTTCGCATGGCTTGTCCAAGACCGTTAGTCTCTTCGCCGCCAGCGTGCCAAGAAGGATCGCACCATCGCCCGTCTTCGCAAGAAGGTGGCCGACCTCGAGAAGACCATCAAGGAGTAGGATGCTCAGCTTGCAGCAAAGGAAGAAGAAGATGAGGGTGAAGAAATCCAGGGAGTCATGGATTCTTACCTCAGCAATGATGATGATTTTCTGGAGGAGGATGCAGTGGACTCCTACACTGATGATGAGGACTCCGACTTCATCGACGATGAGTAGATACACTAGGGCACTGTCGTAGCATGAGATGTATCGATCTCAATGTATCTTAGCTTGCATAATGGTTCTTCAAACCACTGTTTTCCCTTTGATTGTTGTGGTGTGTGTTGTATCGTGTGCTTGCTTGCATGAATGAAAATGAAGTTAGTTGAAAAACCTGAGTCTAACTCAAAGTTCTAGCTTTGAAAACCCAAAACCATGAACCTTAGAAATTTCCCTCTTATCCCTATATCTATCTCAATCTTCAGATGACTCGTGGAAACCAAGGAGGGAGAACCTCATCACAGGACCCAATTCTGCAGATGTTCCAGAATCTCATCGCAGACCGTGAAGCAAGTAGGGCAGAATGCCAAGCCAACTTAGCAACACTTCAACAGATCGCCTAGATGGCTCTCAACAACCAAGGGCATGGAAATCAGGATCACCAGGGATCCAAACTCAAAAACTTTCAAAACACAAATCCCCCAATCTTCAACCAATCTGAGAACCCACTAGATGCGTATGACTGGTTGCAGACCATGGAAAACAACTTAGAAGATGCCAGAGTTGATGAAAATGAGAAAGTTCTCTTTGCCACCCACTATCTGGCGGGAAATGCCAGAGCTTGGTGGAATAGCATCCGCAATATGAACCATGGTCAAGTGATGACATGGGAAGCATTCAAAGTCAAGTTCAGCCGCACCCACATGCCGCAAGGTCTAGTCAACAGAATGAGAGATGAGTTCCGCGAATTGAAACAAGGAAGAATGATGGTGGTGGAGTACCGTGACAGATTCCTGTCACTTGCCAGATATGCACCTGATGAGATCAACACGGAGGCCAAGAAGAAGGAGAGATTCTTGAACGGGCTGCATGATGAGATGCAGACTGTCCTCATCAATATCCGTTTCTAGGATCTCGAAGAGCTAGTCGACTCTGCCATCCAGATGGAAGGGAAGATTAACCAGGCAAACGACAATCGCAAGCGTCGTATGATGCAGCAGTCTGGATCCAACAGTCACAAGAAGTACCATCCCAACCCTTCACCGGGATATGCACCAAGGAACAACCGACCCCCAAATTCTTGCCCAAGCTACCCCAATCGTAGAGGAGGCAATGTGAAGTCCGGCGGAAACAATCACAACTCCGGTAATGCCAACAATTTCAACCGTGCACCTCCCAAGAACCACAATAACAACAACAGCAACACTGCACCCAGAACTGGCAGCAATGTTGTGGCTGTCGCAGTCAAGGACAAGTCCCAGATCACTTGTTTCGAGTGTGGAGTGAAGGGTCACTACTCCAATGAGTGTCCCAAGAAGACTGCAGCCAATGCCAATGTGAATGTCCTAGCTCAGCAGCAGCGTTGTGTTCAACCAGGAAGGAGATTTGCCCCAGGGAACCCTCACAACCGCAATGGCCGTCTCTTCCACATGAGTGCAGAAGAAGCCCTGGAAGCGCCAGATGTAGTGTTGGGTATGTTTTCTGTCAACTCAGTTTTAGCAAGAGTATTGTTTGATTCGGGAGCATCGCATTCATTTGTCACCGAAGAATTTGCATGCACTAGTAAGATTCGTCCAACCAACCTGAAGCATGTCATGATAGTTCAAATCCCCGGTTCAACAACCAAAGCTAGAAAAATTTGCAAAGCTGTACCTATCAGAATACATGGGATAGATTTTTATGCCAACCTAATTGTACTTGGAACCAAAGGATTGGCCCCCAGGCCGACTACTCATTCTAATCGCTCTTGTCCATTGTAGTGGATTAGGTGTACCTTTCTCTCCTTTTATCGAAGTTAGGGGTGACTTTATCTTTTGATACCTTTACCTTCGTCCTTTGTTCTCCGGACTTTTCCCTCAATGAACGTGACCAACGACCCCTTGTTGGTGGTGTCGATAATTTCAAGATGGAGAAAGAACCCTTACTAGTGGTATCGCAAGGATCTACATGAAGCGAGAAGATCCAGCTCATCAGCCTTTTTCCCCATACCATGAGGCGGATCTCGAGGGCGAGATCCATTGTTAGTGGTGTCGAATTGTAGCACCCCGGTAAAATCACTACTAGAAAATCGCTGGGTGTTTCTGTGTTGTGCATCACCATGACCGCATGCTCATGTCATCATGCCACATTGCATTTGAACATCATCATGACACCATGCATGGTTTGCCTAAAACTAATTTTCGAAAAGCCTGTATTTGTTTTCTAAATCTTACCCTCTCTATTTCAAAGGTAAAATCCCCAGTCATCCGGATATTCTATTTTGCCTAAACATTATTTACCAAAGACTTTTAAAATAAAACTACAATCTGATAAAACTATTTTAGCTAGGGGAGGCAGCCGGCCAGGCAAAAAGGCCCAGCCAGCCGGCCTACAACCCCAGGCCCATCTATCTAGAAAACCCTAATCCCCAGGTTACCCCACCAAACCAACCGCCGCCACACCCTACAGCTAACCGGAATTGCACGCACTCCACCCGCGCGGAGCAGTGCAGTGACACAACGTGTAGCACGCAAGCCAGCACACAGCCCGGCCCTACCCTATCGCGTGCGCCCACCCTGTCCGCCCCGCACGCTCGTGATCCTAGCCCTGCACGCAACCCCCGCTCCATCTCGACCCACTCCCTCGACACGCCTCCACTCGGCCGCGCGGTACACACAAGGCACGCATGTAACACACGCTTGCACTGCTGGCCACCCGCACAGTGCCGCAGTCCTCGCGATCCAGGCCCCACCTCGCACCTCGCCTCTCCCTCCCCGCATGCGACTTCCTTGTCGCTTTCTTCCTCGGGTTCGATCCCCGACGCCGCCGCTAGGGGCTCACCACCAACCACCATCGTCTTCCCCCGTCGCCAGCTGAGCCGCTCCTCCCCTGGATTCGCTCCCTAGCGAGCCACGCGTGTCGCCGTGCCTCCTTGCGCCAGCACCCGCCGCCCCTCTCCTCCTCGAGGAGAACCCGCGACCGGCCGAATCCGCCAGGGCCGTCCAACCACTACCGCGGGTGCCCTCTGCTTCCACCGGCCTCCCTGCAAGGAACCGCTACCGCGGCCCCCTCCAACCTCCGCTTGGACCTCGCCTTCTCCTCGCGAGCCTGCCGCCGCTAGCGCGTCCGCCATCCTCTCCCAAGCTCCTTCCCGCAGCGCCTGCCTGTGGCCTCTAGAGCCGCCTCCTCACGAAGCTCCTCCGGCCGCCGCCTCTCCTGAACCTCTCCCTCGTCCGCCCCCGAGTGTCGCCTGCGAGCTACAGCACCGCGCGAGTCCCCACCGACCCTACTACAGCGACGCCGCGCCCCTTCCTTCCCTACCACAGGCGCTGCCATGGCTGTCTCTGTGGCCACACGCGCGTCGACGCCCGCAGGTCCCTGCTCGACCTCCTCGCCGGCCTTCCTCCTGCTTCCCGTTCGCAAGCTGTTCGAGCCAATGTCCGTATGAGACAAGGCCCTCGCAGCGCTCCTTTGTGTTCGGATGCCCACGCACGTGTTGATGCTACCCGATGAGGCCACGCGGAAGTACTGCTTGGCATGATGCCTTGCCTCGCCAAGATCGATCACATGAAGATGGCGTGATGCCCCCTCAAAGGATAAGTTAAGGATGCCACTACCACAGGCGATATTTCAAGTCTACCATCGACGATGATGCTGGTATCTGAACATCCTCGCCAAGTCCCTATGCAAGGAACCCCAAGATCTCCTTTCGGATCCGAAGACCGATCCCGGCGCGCCCGAACCCCGCCATACCCCTCGGAACCCAAGTTCATCGAACCTTAATGTGATCCCCTTTCCGAGCCCTATTTTATAAATGCTATATATAATTGTTGCATATTAAATTGTTCATCCTTGCATACATCTCATCATGTGGGTTTGGGACATTATAGTCGATTCACCTCATAATTAAATATGGAGACCATATGCGGGCTTTTCTAGTCTTATATTGACTCCATTTAAATTTCTGTAGCAAACCGATGCCATGTTTTGACTTGTTAAGACAACATATACATTGCGGGGTATCTAAACAACTTGAACCTTCTAATAAATTGTCGGGACCCCGGTTCCGCTTAATATTGCCTAATTGCATCGCATCTTTGCCATGTCATGCATCATACATGCATCATGCCCGATCTTCTGCCGTAGTATTAAATAGTGTATCCGATGTTTCTTGTAGTGCTTTGCTTCTTCACGGATTAGGCCATTGAGTTGATGCGAGTATCGGCAAGTTCTTCGGATAATGTATCTCCGGCTATGTTTCCCAGGCGAGCATTTTCCCCCTTTCTACCTATTTTGCATTTATAGTCTTTATTTCCTCCTATTGATCTATTGATATCCGTGTCGCGATGCTTTAGTGTTCCGTACCTGATATATCCTGTGCAGCCTTTATATTGCCTTGGACACCTCCTATTACCTATTGTTTGGTAGATAGATGGTCTTGCGAGTCGTAGTCGCTTGCTCAGGTGTGATCCCGTGTCGTGAAGTATCACACAGTTGTTGGAATATTGTCATATGCTTTGCGGTGGAGATGATCATGACTTTAAATACAACTATTAAATTGTTGGGATAACTAACGAAAGAGGCACTAGTGGGCAATATATGCTATTGGTTTTTCATGTCCACTTGTGTCCCGTAGGCCCCGAGTACTTGATACATGTTCCTTGATTATTCGCACTATCCACATCCGGGAGACCCTATGGATCCCCCTTAGCCAGAGCTTGATTCATTTCTTATTTCTTGGGGCCACAAAGTAGTTTGGGGCTTTATTACTATCCTGTACTTATGCCATGCTTTACAGCTTTATTTACGATTGTGCGTGGAGCACCTGTACTATTTAGGAATTGCGGAGTGTTTTCGCGGTATCAACAAGCCCATTCACACTTTCGGATTCCCAGTCGTTTACAGCCATTGGCGCAAACCTTGGGTCCATCTCAGAGCAGGCCTACTTTTGTTGCGGGTAGCTTAATGGGGTGGCCCCTTGAAATATATTATGAATCCTGTGATTGCTTTTTCGTGAAAGCCTCGTTGGGTTTTGAGTTGGTTTTTCTGAGGTTGATCATGTGTGTGTTGCTATTTGTGCACCCCTGCAGGGTAAATATTTCTGAAAGCCGTGTCCGCGGTTATGGACGACTTGGAGCACAGTACCTCGATCATAGACAAGCATAACTAAAGTAGTGCTATAGATTTGACTTAATATGTGACTAGTAATCAGCTTCACTACAATTTAATGGATAATAAAAGTGCCCACAACTGGTGGAACTGGGGTGTATCGCGTCATGTTATACCTGTCTAGTAAGTATCGCAACTCCAATGGAATGAAATAAAAGTGCCAACAACTTCTGGGTTTGGGATGTCACATGCTAAATGTATCTTACTAGTAAGTACTGCAACTACAACTGAATGGTTAACCAAAACTGCCCACTACTTATGCTATCAGGATGGCTCATGCTATCTATATCTGACTAGTAAGTGTGTAAACTATAATAGAATGAATAAAACTGCCAACTGTGTGAGTTCCTCGGTTTAACTTCCTTGTTTTGTCTCGTGGGGGAATACCAGGATGGGTATGATTGGTGTTAGTATCAGGTGGTTCGGAATAGGTCTTTCTTATCCCTCTCTAATAGCCGACAGTTGTATCGAGTCTCTGTAGGTTGTTTAGTGCATGCTTCGCTGCCGCTTCACTCTACCATACCTATGTAGGCGAGAGCCACCGAATTGTAGCCTCACCGTGTACTGGCCTCAGTACTGACACTCCTATTTTTCCCTTCGCCCTTTGTTGGCTCCCCTTTTGTTTAGCATGTACGAGTTCGACGTCGTTAGCAGGGTTACCCTTCCGGCTTGGCCTGGGCAGGGTTATAGACGCCATTGGTTATTCTTCAGGGGTCTTAGCCCCATTTGCATCTTATCCGTACTCGGATGTTGTATCATTTTCAAGGTGATTTGGATCTTTGTATTGTATATCTGTATTTTTGACTCATCAACTCGTTGTTGTATATGTACTGTTATGTGGGTTCCATCGCGGACTATTGTGTAATGTTATTACTTCGTTTTCCACCCGCACACAAGTGCCTGGTGGGCATCTTTGAATCATTTCTATGCGGGTTTGGCGGTAATCGCTAAAACTTGCATAGGGCCGATTCGAGGGTGTTACATGGTTCCACCAGTGTTATTGCATGTGTGGTCTTCTCATGAACCACAACTAGAGTCATTGCACGTGTGTTCTTCTAAACAAACCACAAATGGATCCACCTAGTATGATTGCATGTATGTTCCTCTAACAAACCACACATGGATCCACCTAGTGTGATCGCATGTCTGTTCTTTTCACAAACCACACATGGATCCACCATGTGGCATTGCATGTATGTTCTTTTCATGAACCACACATGGATCCACCTAGTGTGATTGCATGTCTGTTCTTTTCACAAACCACAGCTAGAGTCATTGCATGTATGTTCCTTCCACAAACCATATATGGATCCACCAGTGTCATTGCATGTCTGTTCTTCTCATGAACCACACGCAATTGGATTGCATGTCTGTTCCTATAAACATACCACACATGGATCCACTAGTGTCATTACATGTGTATTCTTCTCATGAACCATAGCCAGTGTGATTGCATGTATTTTCTTCTCACAAATCACACAAGGATCCACCAGTGGCATTGCATGTGTGTTCTTCTCATGAACCACACCTAATTTCATTGCATGTATGTTCCTCTAAACAAACCACACATGGATCCACCTAGTGTGATTGCATGTCTGTTCCTCTAAACAAACCACACATGGATCGACATAGTGTCATTGCATGTATGTTCTTTTCACAAACCACACATGGATCCACCTAGTGTGATTGCATGTATGTTCTTCTCACAAACCACATGGATCCACCAGTGTCATTGCATGTCTTTTCTTCTCACAAACCACACATGGATCCACCTAGTGTGATTGCATCTCTGTTCTTTTCATGAACCACACATGGATCCACCATTGTCATTGCATGTGTGTTCTTCTCATGAACCACAACTAGAGTCATTGCATGTCAGTTCCTTCCACAAACAACACATGAACCACAACCAGTGTGATTGCATGTCTGTTCCTCTAACAAACCACACATGGATCCACCTAGTGTGATTGCATGTCTGCTCTTTTCACAAACCACACATGGATCCACCTAGTGTGATTGCATGTATGTTCTTTTCATGAACCACACATGGATCCACCAGTGTCGTTGCATGTGTATTCTTCTAATGAACCACACGTAGAGTCATTGAATGTGTGTTCTTCTAAACAAACCACACATGGATCCACACCCAGTGTGATTGCATGTATGTTCCTCTAATAAACCACACATGGATCCACCTAGTGTGATCGCATGTATGTTCTTTTCACAAACCACACATGGATCCACCTAGTGTGATCGCATGTCTGTTCTTTTCACAAACCACACATGGATCCTCCTATTGTGATTGCATGTCTGTTCTTTTTACAAACCACACATGGATCCACCTAGTGTGATCGCATGTCTATTCATTTCACAAACCACACATGGATCCACATAGTGTGATTGCATGTCTGTTCTTCCCATGAACCACACATGGATCACCCAGTGTCATTGCATGTGTGTTCTTCTCATGAACCAGACCTAGTGTCATTGCACGTCTGTTCCTCTAAAAAACCACACATGGATCCACTAGTGTCTTTGCAGTTCTGTTCTTCTCACACACCTCACAGGGATCCACCTGGTGTGATTGCATGTCTGTTCTTTTCATGAACCACACATGGATCCACCAGTGTCATTGCATGTGTGTTCTTCTCATGAACCAGAACTAGAGTCGCTGCATGTATGTTCCTTCCACAAACCACACATGAACCACACCCAGTGTGATTGCATGTCTGTTCCTCTAACAAACCACACATGGATCCACCTAGTGTGATTGCATGTCTGTTCTTTTCACAAACCACACATGGATCCACCTAGTGTGATTGCATGTATGTTCTTTTCATGAACCACACATGGATCCACCAGTGTCATTGCATGTGTCTTCTTATCATGAAACACAACTAGAGTCATTGCATGTGTGTTCTTCTAAACAAACCACACATGGATCCACACCCAGTGTGATTGCATGTTTGTTCTTTTCACAACCCACACATGGATCCACCGAGTGCGATTGCATGTCTGTTGTTTTCATGAACCACACATGGATCCACCTAGTGTGATCGCATGTCTTTTCTTTTCACAAACCACACATGGATCCTCCTAGTGTGATCGCATGTCTGTTCTTTTTCACAAACCACACATGGATCCACCTAGTGTGATCGCTATGTCTGTTCATTTCACAAACCACACATGGATCCACCTAGTGTGATTGCATGTGCGTTCTTCTCATGAACCACACAGGGATCCACCCGTGTCATTGCATGTGTGTTCTTCTCATGAACCACACGTAGTGTCATTGCATGTATGTTCCTCTAAACAAACCACACATGGATCCACCTAGTGTGATTGCATATTTGTTCCTCTAAACAAACCAAACATGGATGCACGTAGTGTCATTGTATGTCTGTTCTTTTCACAAACCATACATGGATCGACCTAGTGTGATTGCTTGTATGTTCTTCTCACAAACCACACATGGATCCACCAGTGTCATTGCATGTATATTCCTCTCACAAACCACACATGGATCCACCTAGTGTGATTGCATGTATGTTCTTTTCATGAACCACACATGGATCCACCAGTGTCACTTCATGTGTGTTCTTCTCATGAACCACAACTAGAGTCATTGCATGTATGTTCCTTCCACAAACCACACATGAACCACACCTAGTGTGATTCCATGTTTGTTCCTCTAACAAACCACACATGGATCCACCTAGTCTGATTGCATGTTTGTTCTTTTCACAAACCACACATGGATCCACCTAGTGTGATTGCATGTCTGTTCTTTTCATGAACCACACATGGATCCACCAGTGTCATTTCATGTGTGTTCTTCTCATGAACCACAACTAGAGTCATTGCATGTGTGTTCTTCTAAACAAACCACACATGGATCCACACCTAGTGTGATTGCTTGTATGTTCCTCTAACAAACCACACATGGATCCACCTAGTGATTGCATGTCTGTTCTTTTCACAAACCACACATGGATCCACCTAGTGTGATCGCATGTCTGTTCTTTTCACAAACCACACATGGATCGTCCTAGTATGATCGCATGTCTGTTCTTTTCACAAACCACACATGGATCCTCCTAGTGTGACCGCATGTCTGTTCTTTTCACAAACCACACATGGATCCACCTAGTGTGATTGCATGTCTGTTCATTTCCCAAACCACACATGGATCCACCTAGTGTGATTGCATGTTTGTTCTTCTCATGAACCACACATGGATCCACCAGTGTCATTGCGTGTGTGTTCTTCTCATGAACCACACCTAGTGTCATTGCATGTATATTCCTCTAAACAAACCACACATGGATCCACCTAGTGTGATTGCATGTCTGTTCCTCTAAAGTAACCACACATGGATCGACATAGTGTCATTGCATGTCTATTCTTTTCACAAACCACACATGGATCCACCTAGTGTGATTGCATGTACGTTCTTCTCACAAACCACACATGGATCCACCAGTGTCATTGCATGTCTGTTCTTCTCACAAACCACACATGAATCCACCTAGTGTGATTGCATGTCTGTTCTTTTCATGAACCACACATGGATCTACCTAGTGTGATTGCATGTGTGTTCTTCTCATGAACCACACATGGATCCACCCGTGTCATTGCATGTGTGTTCTTCTCATGAACCACACCTAGTGTCATTGCATGTCTGTTCCTCTAAATAAACCATGGATGGATCCACCTAGTGTGATTGCATATTTGTTCCTCTAAACAAACCACACATAGATCCATGTAGTGTCATTGTATGTCTGTTCTTTTCACAAACCACACATTGATCCACCTAGTGTGATTTCATGTATGTTCTTCTCACAAACCACACATGGATCCACCAGTGTCATTGCATGTATGTTCTTCTCACAAACCACACATGGATCCACCTAGTGTGA
Organism: Avena eriantha; assembly: GCA_910589775.1. Lineage (NCBI taxonomy): Eukaryota > Viridiplantae > Streptophyta > Magnoliopsida > Poales > Poaceae > Avena > Avena eriantha. The sequence goes on from CAJUXJ010001581.1 coordinate 251,636, forward strand.
TTGCATGTTTTATCTTTCCATGAACCACACATGGATCCACCAGTGTCACTTCATGTGTGTTCTTCTCATGAACCACAACTAGAGTCATTGCATGTATGTTCCTTCCACAAACCACACATGAACCACACCCAGTGTGATTGCATGTTTGTTCCTCTAACAAACCACACATGGATCCACCTAGTCTGATTGCATGTTTGTTCTTTTCACAAACCACACATGGATCCACCAGTGTCATTGCATGTGTGTTCTTCTCATGAACCACAACTAGAGTCATTCCATGTCTGTTCCTTCCACAAACCACACATGAACCACACCCAGTGTGATTGCATGTGTGTTCCTCTAACAAACCACACATGGATCCACCTAGTGTGATTGCATGTCTGTTCTTTTCACAAACCACACATGGATCCACTAGTGTCATTGCATGTATGTTCTTCTCACAAACCACACATGGATCCACCTAGTGTGATTGCTTGTTTTTTCTTTTGATGAACCACACATGGATCCACCAGTGTCACTTCATGTGTGTTCTTCTCATGAACCACAACTAGAGTTATTGCATGTATGTTCCTTCCACAAACCACACATGAACCACACCCAGTGTGATTGCATGTTTGTTCCTCTAACGAACCACACATGGATCCACCTAGTCTGATTGCATGTCTTTTCTTTTCACAAACCACACATGGATCCTCCTAGTGTGATCGCATATCTGTTCTTTTTCACAAACCACACATGGATCCAGCTAGTGTGATCGCATGTCTATTCATTTCACAAACCACACATGGATCCACCTAGTGTGATTGCATGTGTGTTCTTCTCATGAACCACACATGGATCCACCCGTCTCATTGCATGTGTGTTCTTCTCATGAACCACACGTAGTGTCATTGCATGTATGTTCCTCTAAACAAACCACACATGGATCCACCTAGTGTGATTGCATATTTGTTCCTCTAAAGAATCCACACATGGATCCACGTAGTGTCATTGTATGTCTATTATTTTCACAAACCACACATGGATCCACCTAGTGTGATTGCATGTATGTTCTTCTCACAAACCACACATGGATCCACCAGTGTCATTGCATGTATGTTCCTCTCACAAACCACACATGGATCCACCTAGTGTGATTGCATGTCTGTTCTTTTGATGAACCACACATGGATCCACAAGTGTCACTTCATGTGTGTTCAACCCACAACTAGAGTCATTGCATGTATGTTCCTTCCACAAACCACACATGGATCCACACCCAGTGGGATTGCATGTTTGTTCCTCTAACAATCCACACATGGATCCACCTAGTCTGATTGCATGTTTGTTCTTTTCACAAACCACACATGGATCCACCTAGTGTGATTGCATGTATGTTCTTTTCATGAACCACACATGGATCCACCAGTGTCATTGCATGTGTGTTCTTCTCTTGAACCACAACTAGAGTCATTGCATGTGTGTTCTTCTAAACAAACCACACATGGATCCACACCCAGTGTGATTGCATGTATGTTCCTCTAACAAACCACACATGGATCCACCTAGTGTGATTGCATGTCTGTTCTTTTCACAAACCACACATGGATCCACCTAGTGTGATCGCATGTCTGTTCTTTTCACAAACCACACATGGATCCTCCTAGTATGATCGCATGTCTGTTCTTTTCACAAACCACACATGGATCCTCCTAGTGTGATCTCATGTATGTTCTTTTCAAATACCACACATGGATCCACCTAGTGTGATTGCATGTCTGTTCATTTCCCAAACCACACATGGATCCACCTAGTGTGATTGCATGTCTGTTCTTCTCATGGACCACACATGGATCCGCCATTGGTTATTCTTCAGGGGTCTTAACCCCATTTGCATCTTATCCGTACTCGGATGTTGTATCATTTTCAAGGTGATTTGGATCTTTGTATTGTATATCTGTATTTTTGACTCATGAAGTCGTTGTTGTATATATACCGTTCTGTGGGTTCCATCCCGGACTATTGTGTAATGTTATTACTTCGTTTTCCACCCGCACACAAGTGCCTGGTGGGCATCTTTGAATCGTTTCTATGCGGGTTTGGCGGTAATCGCTAAAACTTGCATAGGGACGATTCGAGGGTGTTATAAAGTGGTATCAGAGCTCAGTAGTTGCGATACCCCACCGGTCCAGCCTGTAGGATAACCTAGCTAACGGCCGATGTAGAGTGTAAAACCTATTTTGCCAAATTGGTTGGATAGATCTAATTAGGTCTGATTTTACTCCTTACCCCTATGCTATTCTCCTCTTACCTCTGCGTGTTTTGAATCTGCTCTCTTATCTTTTCTTCAAGTCTAGGAATTCTCGTGGTTGGGTTTCTGTTGTACCTTCAGGGTTTCGCTTCCTCCTTTGGTAACGTTGCATCTACATTCGGTCTTAATGCTATCTAAGGAATCCTTCATCTGTTGGACTTCTCTTTGTTCCTTCTTGTGCCTTCCGGTGTTTTCCAACACGACAACCTCATCTACATCAGATCCGATGAAGATCTTCAATCCTTTGTTTCTGAACATCACTTGTGAAGATCTTCAGTCTAAATTCTGAGAATGGGTTGCACGATTTTCTACTGTATGTGCGGAGTAATAGTTTGGGTGTGTGCTGGATTGGCCCCCAGGCCGACTACTCATTCTAATCGCTCTTGTCCATTGCAGTGGATTAGGTGTACCTTTCTCTCCTTTTATCGAAGTTAGGGGTGACTTTATCTTTTGATACCTTTACCTTCGTCCTTTGTTCTCCGGAGTGTTCCCTCAATGAACGTGACCAACGACCCCTTGTTGGTGGTGTCGATAATTTCAAGATGGAGAAAGAACCCTTACTAGTGGTATCGCGAGGATCTACATGAAGCGAGAAGATCCAACTCATCGGCCTTTTTCCCCATACCATGAGGCGGATCTCGAGGGCGAGATCCATTGTTAGTGGTGTCGAATTGTAGCACCCTGATAAAATCACTACTAGAAAATCGCTGGGTGTTTCTGTGTTGTGCATCACCATGACCGCATGCTCATGTCATCATGCCACATTGCATTTGAACATCATCATGACACCATGCATGGTTTGCCTAAAACTAATTTTCGAAAAGCCTGTATTTGTTTTCTAAATCTTCCCCTCTCTATTTCAAAGGTAAAATCCCCAGTCATCCGGATATTCTATTTTGTCTAAACATTATTTACCAAAGACTTTTAAAATAAAACTGCAATCTGATAAAACTATTTTAGCTAGCGGAGGCAGCCGGCCAGGCAAAAAGGCCCAGCCAGCCGGCCTACAACCCCAGGCCCATCTATCTAGAAAACCCTAATCCCCAGGTTACCCCACCAAACCAACCGCCGCCACACCCTACAGCTAACCGGAACTGCACGCACTCCACCCGCGCGGAGCAGTGCAGTGACACAACGTGTAGCACGCAAGCCAGCACGCAGCCCGGCCCTACCCTATCGCGTGCGCCCACCCTGTCCGCCCCGCACGCTCGTGATCCTAGCCCTGCACGCAACCCCCGCTCCATCTCGACCCACTCCCTCGACACGCCTCCACTCGGCCGCGCGGTACACACAAGGCACGCATGTAACACACGCTTGCACCGCTGGCCACCCGCACAGCGCCGCACTCCTCGTGATCCCGGCCCCACCTCGCACCTCGCCTCTTCCTCCCCGCACGCGACTTCCTTGTCGCTTTCTTCCTCGGGTTTGATCCCCGCCGCCGCCGCCAGGGGTCACCACCAACCACTATCGTCTTCCCCCATCGCCAGCTGAGCCGCTCCTCCCCTGGATTCTCTCCCCGGCGAGCCACGCGTGTCTCCGCGCCTCCTCGCGCCAGCACCCGCCGCCCCTCTCCTCCTCTAGTAGAGCCCGCGACCGGCCGAATCTGCCAGGGCCGTCCAACCACTGCCGCGGGTGCCCTCTGCTTCCACCGGCCTTCCTGCAAGGAACCGCTACCGCGGCCCCTCCAACCTCCGCTTGGACCTTGCCTTCTCCTCGCGAGCCTTCCACCGCTAGCACGTCCGCCATCCTCTCCCAAGCTCCTTCCCGCAGCGCCTGCCTGTGGCCTCCAGAGCCGCCTCCTCGCGGAGCTCCTCCGGCCGCCGCCTGTCCTGAACCTCTCCCTCGTCCGCCCCCGAGTGTCGCCTGCGAGCTGCAGCACCGCGCGAGTCCCCACCGACCCTGCTACAGCGACGTCGCGCCCCTTCCTTCCCTGCCACAGGTGCCGCCATGGCTGTTTCTGTGGCCACGCATGCGTCGACGCCCGCAGGTCCCTGCTCGACCTCCTCGCCGGCCTTCCTCCTGCTTTCCGTTCGCAAGCTGTCCGAGCCAATGTCCGTATGAGACAAGGCCCTCGCAGCGCTCCTTTGTGTTCGGATGCCCGCGCACGTGTTGATGCTACCCGATGAGGCCACGCGGAAGTACTACTTGGCATGATGCCTTGCCTCGCCAAGATCGATCACATGAAGATGGCGTGATGCCCCCTCAAAGGATAATTTAAGGATGCCACTACCACAGGCGATATTTGAGGTCTACCATCGACGGCGGTGCTGGTATCTGAACATCCTCGCCAAGTCCCTATGCAAGGAACCCCAAGATCTCTTTTCGGATCCGAAGACCGATCCCGGCGCGCCCGAACCCCGTCGAACCCCTCGGAACCCAAGTTCATCGAACCTTAATGTGATCCCCTTTCCGAGCCCTATTTTATAAATGCTATATATAATTGTTGCATATTAAATTGTTCATCCTTGCATACATATCATCATGTGGGTTTGGGACATTATAGTCGATTCACCTCATAATTAAATATGGAGATCATATGCGGGCTTTTCTAGTCTTATATTGACTCCATTTAAATTTGTGTAGCAAACCGATGCCATGTTTTGCCTTGTTAAGACAACATATAAATTGCGGGGTATCTAAACAACTTGAACCTTCTAATTAATTGTCGGGACCCCGGTTCCGCTTAATATTGCCTAATTGCATCGCATCTTTGCCATGTCATGCATCACACATGCATCATGCCCGATCTTCTGCCGTAGTATTAAATAGTGTATCCGATGTTTCTTGTAGTGCTTTGCTTCTTCACGGATTAGGCCATTGAGTTGATGCGAGTATCGGCAAGTTCTTCGGATAATGTATCTCCGGCTATGTTTCCTAGGCGAGCATTTTCCCCCTTTCTACCTATTTTTCATTTATAGTCTTTATTTCCTCCTGTTGATCTATTGATATCCGTGTCGCGATGCTTTAGTGTTTCGTACCTGATATATCCTGTGCAGCCTTTATATTGCCTTGGACACCTCCTATTACCTATTGTTTGGTAGATAGATGGTCTTGCGAGTCGTAGTCGCTTGCTCAGGTGTGATCCTGTGTCGTGAAGTATCACACAGTTGTTGGAATATTGTCATATGCTTTGCGGTGGAGATGATCATGACTTTAAATACAACTATTAAATTGTTGGGATAACTAATGAAAGAGGCACCGGTGGGCAATATATGCTATTGGTTTTTCATGTCCACTTGTGTCCTGTAGGCCCCGAGTACTTGATACATGTTCCTTGATTATTCGCACTATCCACATCCGGGAGACCCTATGGATCCCCCTTAGCCAGATGTTGATTTATTTCTTATTTCTTGGGGCCACAAAGTAGTTTGGGGCTTTATTACTATCCTGTACTTATGCCATGCTTTACAGCTTTATTTATGATTGTGCGTGGAGCACCTGTACTGTTTACGAATTGCGGAGTGTTTTCGTGGTATCGACAAGCCCAGTCACACTTTCGGGTTGCCAGTCGTTTACAGCCATTGGCGCAAACCTTGGGTCCGTCTCGGAGCCAGCCAACTTTGTTGCGGGTAGCTTAATGGGGTGGCCCTTTGAAATATTTTATGAATCCTATGATTGCTTTGTCGTTAAAGCCTCGTTGGGTTTTGAGTTTGTTTTTCCGAGGTTGATCGTGTGTGGGTTGCTATTTGTGCACCCCTACAGGGTAAATCTTTCTGAAAGCCGTGTCTGCGGTTATGGACGACTTGGAGCACAGTACCTCGATCATAGAAAAGCATAACTAAAGTAGTGTTATAAATTTGACTTAATATGTGACTAGTAATCAGCTTCACTACAATGGAATGGATAATAAAAGTGCCCACAACTGGTGGAACTGGGGTGTATCGTGTCATGTTATACCTTTCTAGTAAGTATCGCAACTCCAATGGAATGAAATAAAAGTGCCAACAACTACTGGGTTTGGGATGTCACATGCTAAATGTATCTGACTAGTAAGTACTGCAACTACAACTGAATGGTTAACTAAAACTTCCCACTACTTATGCTATATCTGACTAGTAAGTTCTTTAACTATAATGGAATGAATAAAACTTCCAACTGTGTGAGTTCCTCGGTTTGACTTCCTCGTTTTGTCTCGAGGGGGAATACCAGGATGGGTATGATTGGTGTTAGTATCAGGTGGTTCCGAATAGGTCTTTCTTATCCCTCTCTAATAGCCGACAGTTGTATTGAGTCTCTAAAGGTTGTTTAGTGCATGCTTCGCTGCCGCTTCAGTCCACCATACCTATGTAGGCGAGAGCCACCGAATTCTAGCCTCGCCGTGTACTGGCCTCGGTACTAACACTCCTATTTTTCCCTTCGCCCTTTGTCGGCACCCCTTTTGTTTAGCAGGTACAAGTTCGACGTCGTTAGCAGCGTTACCCTTCCGGCTTGGCCTAGGCAGGGTTATGGACGCCATTGGTTATTCTTCAGGGCTCTTAGCTCCATTTGCATCTTATCCGTACTAGGATGTTGTATCATTTTCAAGGTGATTTGGATCTTTGTATTGTATATCTGTATTTTTGACTCATGAAGTCGTTGTTGTATAGATACGTTTCTGTGGGGTCCATCACGGACTATTGTGTAATGTTATTACTTTGTTTTCCACCCGCACGCAAGTGCCTGGTGGGCATATTTGAATCGTTTCTATGCGGGTTTGGCGGGAATCGCTAAAACTTGCATAGGGACAATTCGAGGGTGTTACATGGTTCCACCAGTGTTATTGCATGTGTGGTCTTCTCATGAACCACAACTAGAGTCATTGCACGTGTGTTCTTCTAAACAAACCACATATGGATCCACCTAGTGTGATTGCATGTATGTTCCTCTAACAAACCACACAAGGATCCACCTAGTGTGATCGCATGTCTGTTCTTTTCACAAACCACACATGGATCCACCATGTGGCATTGCATGTATGTTCTTTTCATGAACCACACATGGATCCACCTAGTGTGATTGCATGTCTATTCTTTTCATGAACCACAGCGAGAGTCATTGCATGTATGTTACTTCCACAAACCATATATGGATCCACCGGTGTCATTGCATGTCTGTTCTTCTCATGAACCACACGCAATGTGATTGCATGTCTGTTCCTATAAACAAACCACACATGGATCCACTAGTGTCATTACATGTGTGTTCTTCTCATGAAACATAGCCAGTGTGATTGCATGTATGTTCTTCTCACAAATCAAACAAGGATCCACCAGTGGCATTGCATGTGTGTTCTTCTCATGAACCACACCTAATTTCATTGCATGTATGTTCCTCTAAACAAACCACACATGGATCCACCTAGTGTGATTGCATGTTTGTTCCTCTAAACAAACCACACATAGATCGACATAGTGTCATTGCGTGTATTTTCTTCTCACAAACCACACATGGATCCACATAGTGTGATTCCATCTCTGTTCTTTTCATGAACCACACATGGATCCACCATTGTCATTGCATGTGTGTTCTTCTCATGAACCACAACTAGAGCCATTGCATGTCTGTTCCTTCAACAAACCACACATGAACCACACCTAGTGTGATTGCATGTATGTTCCTCTAACAAACCACACATGGATCCACCTAGTGTGATTGCATGTCTGTTCTTTTCACAAACCACACATGGATCCACCTAGTGTGATTGCATGTATGTTCTTTTCATGAACCACACATGGATCCACCAGTGTCATTGCATGTGTGTTCTTCTCATGAACCACACGTAGAGTCATTGCATGTGTGTTCTTCTAAACAAACCACACATGGATCCACACCCAGTGTAATTGCTTGTATGTTCCTCTAATAAACCACACATGGATCCACCTAGTGTTATCGCATCTATGTTCTTTTCACAAACCAAACATGGATCGACCTAGTGTGATCGCATGTCTCTTCTTTTCACAAACCACACATGGATCCTCCTAGTGTGATCGCATGTCTGTTCTTTTCACAAACCACACATGGATCCACCTAGTGTGATTGCATGTCTATTCATTTCACAAACCACACATGGATCCACATAGTGTGATTGCATGTTTGTTCTTCTCATGAACCACACATGGATCACCCAGTGTCATTGCATGTGTGTTCTTCTCATGAACCAGACCTAGTGTCATTGCATGTCTGTTCCTCTAAACAAACCACACATGGATCCACCTAGTGTGATTGCATGTCTGTTCCTCTAAACAAACCACACATGGATCGACATAGTGTCATTGCATGTCTGTTCTTTTCGCAAACCACAACTTGGATCCACCTAGTGTGATTGCATGTATGTTCTTCTCACAAACCACACATGGGTCCACCAGTGTCATTGTAGTTCTGTTCTTCTCACAAACCTCACATGGATGCACCTGGGGTGATTGCATGTCTGTTCTTTTCATGAACCACACATGGATCCACCAGTGTCATTGCATGTGTGTTCTTCTCATGAACCACAACTAGAGTCGTTGCATGTCTGTTCCTTCCACAAACCACACATGAACCACACCCAGTGTGATTGCATGTCTGTTCCTCTAACAAACCACACATGGATCCACCTAGTGTGATTGCATGTCTGTTCTTTTCACAAACCACACATGGATCCACATAGTGTGATTGCATGTCTGTTCTTTTCATGAACCACACATGGATCCACCAGTGTCATTGCATGTGTGTTCTTATCATGAAACACAACTAGATTCATTGCATGTGTGTTCTTCTAAACAAACCACACATGGATCCACCTAGTGTGATTGCATGTTTGTTCCTCTAAACAAACCACACATAGATCGACATAGTGTCATTGCATGTCTGTTCTTTTCACAAACCACACATGGATCCACCTAGTGTGATTGCATGTATGTTCTTCTCATAAACCACACATGGATCCACCAGTGTCATTGCATGTATTTTATTCTCACAAACCGCACATGGATCCACCTAGTGTGATTGCATCTCTGTTCTTTTCATGAACCACACATGGATCCACCATTGTCATTGCATGTGTGTTCTTCTCATGAACCACAACTAGAGCCATTGCATGTCTGTTCCTTCCACAAACCACACATGAACCACACCTAGTGTGATTGCATGTATGTTCCTCTAACAAACCACACATGGATCCACCTAGTTTGATTGCATGTCTGTTCTTTTCACAAACCACACATGGATCCACCTAGTGTGATTGCATGTATGTTCTTTTCATGAACCACACATGGATCCACCAGTGTCATTGCATGTGTGTTCTTCTCATGAACCACACGTAGGGTCATTGCATGTGTGTTCTTCTAAACAAACCACACATGGATCCACACCCAGTGTGATTGCTTGTATGTTCCTCTAATAAACCACACATGGATCCACCTAGTGTGATTGCATGTCTATTCTTTTCATGAACCACAGCTAGAGTCATTGCATGTATGTTACTTCCACAAACCATATATGGATCCACCAGTGTCATTGCATGTCTGTTTTTCTCATGAACCACACGCAATGTGATTGCATGTCTGTTCCTATAAACAAACCACACATGGATCCACTAGTGTGATTACATGTGTGTTCTTCTCATGAACCATAGCCAGTGTGATTGCATGTCTGTTCTTCTCACAAATCAAACAAGGATCCACCAGGGGCATTGCATGTGTGTTCTTCTCATGAACCACACCTAATTTCATTGCATGTATGTTCCTCTAAACAAACCACACATGGATCCACCTAGTGTGATTGCATGTTTGTTCCTCTAAACAAACCACACATAGATCGACATAGTGTCATTGCATGTCTGTTCTTTTCACAAACCACACATGGATCCACCTAGTGTGATTGCATGTATGTTCTTCTCATAAACCACACATGGATCCACCAGTGTCATTGCATGTATTTTCTTCTCACAAACCACACATGGATCCACCTAGTGTGATTGCATCTCTGTTCTTTTCATGAACCACACATGGATCCACCATTGTCATTGCATGTGTGTTCTTCTCATGAACCACAACTAGAGCCATTGCATGTCTGTTCCTTCCACAAACCACACATGAACCACACCTAGTGTGATTGCATGTATGTTCCTCTAACAAACCACACATGGATCCACCTAGTGTGATTGCATGTATGTTCTTTTCACAAACCACACATGGATCCACCTACTGTGATTGCATGTATGTTCTTTTCATGAACCACACATGGATCCACCAGTGTCATTGCATGTGTGTTCTTCTCATGAACCACACGTAGAGTCATTGCATGTGTGTTCTTCTAAACAAACCACACATGGATCCACACCCAGTGTAATTGCTTGAATGTTCCTCTAATAAACCACACATGGATCCACCTAGTGTTATCGCATATATGTTCTTTTCACAAACCACACATGGATCCACCTAGTGTGATCGCATGTCTGTTCTTTTCACAAACCACACATGGATCCTCCTAGTGTGATCGCATGTCTTTTCTTTTCACAAACCACACATGGATCCACCTGGTGTGATCGCATGTCTATTCATTTTACAAACCACACATGGATCCACATAGTGTGATTGCATGTTTTTTCTTCTCATGAACCATACATGGATCACCCAGTGTCATTGCATGTG